>OY757018.1:62590059-62865285 GCA_963580285.1 Lucinisca nassula | reverse complement strand
CGGTAAACAGCGAACGCTGGAAAACGCCGTGTGTGTGACTACCCGACGTACATGTAATGGCCCTATTGTACGGATCCTATATTTCAGAAGACGCTGTTCTGTGACACAGGGGCTGATCTATACTATGACTATATCTATTTTCCGAAAGTGGGTCGAGCCAAGCGAAAAAGATTTTCGGCATAAGCCTTATCATCCTACGAATCCGCACATTCTGCTCAGTGTCTGTGTGTCTTGACTCAACGTTTCAGCACCAGATAGCCTAAGGCGTTAAAGCAAAACATATGTTGTGGTTACTCTGCATGAAAACATGTTGTGTGTACTCATTCTAATGAGTACACACAACATATGTTTTCGTGCAGAAATAAGAAAAATACTATTTGGATGCCCCCTCTTGTCTGGGGCTGAGCAAAATGATAAATTAATGTGTACTAGTATTCGCGGAAAGCACATGCTTTTCACATGATGCGGTTTAACTATATTTACAGTCACCTTACAGACCTCATTGCAGCGCGTTGCACCGGGGCGCTGAAGGGGGCTTCCTGTGCTGCTGTGTTGAAAATAAGTCAAGGCCAAGTTGTGCAATAACATACATAATAATATTATATCTCAAAGAGAGAGAGAGAGAGAGAGAGAGAGAGAGAGAGAGAGAGAGAGAGAGAGAGAGAGAGAGAGAGAGAGAGAACGAGTTTTTGTTTGTTTGAATTCAGGTTTAACGTCCCCGTCAACACTATTAGGTCATTTTGGAGACATTGATACTTGACATCTCAAGCCCTGCCACCCAATGAAACCATATGGCTTATATGCATTGGGCGGTCTGACTCGCACCGTTTTGCCTGCAGGGCAGGGTAAGTTCTTCTAAGGGGTTTACCAGTACTCATGTGCGGTCCCTTTCAGCTCTGCGTGGCAGCCCATGCAGCCCAAGTTTTTTCGCCAAGCCTCGATGGGCGGGGGCCATACTGTATTGGTTAACATTTTTTCGATACTGCGTCGTTTCCCGAGAATTTAATTTTATTGACAATTTATTAGGCACTGTTAACATCTAACACATTAAAATACATGTTTAACCACATTTAAATCTTTTTCATAGACATATCGAAAGTCATGTACCGTCTGAGCTACATAAATGAATTATTCGTTTTAGTACATATTTATTGCCAAAAAGCCTTATTGTTTTTCTGTTGTTTTCTATAAAATAAACTAAATAATCAAAACTCCGACGATGTTGATGATGATAATAATGATGATGATGATTAACCCTTGAACCCAAATTTTTCACATATGAAATGAGGTTTACCAAAGTATTCATTACTTGATAACATGAGTAAATACATACCTACAGCAAAGTAATTCCAGAGGAAAAAAAACAAATTAAACTCAACAATATGAACAGCAAACTTTCTGGGACTGTTAAAAAATATTCAAAACAGTCACAAATTGGTCTCTAACTAGAAAATATTAGGTGTAGAGAACACATAAAAGAAGAGCTGAAACCTTGTAAATTTGTCATTAAGGGAAATGGATAAACCTGGCAGTTTTCCGCCATTTTACAAAGGGAAACAACTTTTGGGATTTCAATTTCTCTTTTTTTTATAAACTCTGTCCCGCGGAAAAATGGGGGTCTACTCTAAGAGGAAAGAATGTGCTCCTCAGGAGCAAATTCGTTCCTTTCTGGGTTCAACCCTATTGCCATGGGATACAAAACAACTTTGAAGGATTTGCCTCCCCTGAAGGTGTATCCATTCCCCTTAAAACAAGAATAAGTCCTAATTATAGTGTATTTTACTGTAGTCACATGTAACCTAGCACTTTTTAAAATGCCAAGAAAAATGCATCTGAAAATGTCGTTTGCTTATGTCGCCCTCTTGCAAACTTCTTCAATGTACTTTTGCATACAGGCAAACATTGTGGACCCAGATCAGACTGCTCCTAGAGGAGGGGAAGTCTGAACTGGGTCCGCACTGTTTGCAAAAATCACTTCTAAAACCGACAGACAACAAAACAGACGACAGTTGTTGTGATCAGCATAGCAACGTGATTTACATGCAGTGGTCTTACAGGGAACATAATTTTAGAATATTATAGGGCGTGGATACGATTTAAAAACCACAAGAATTTCAACGTTTCATTGCTGAAATGCTTAAATATGCACAATCTTGTGTTAACCAATAAGATGCCAATCACAACTATTGTCGCCTGCTTTGTCGTCTGCTGTGACGTTAAAAGTCATTTTTGAGAACAATGTCGAGCAGTCTGATCAGGGTTCACACTGCCTGTCTATTTGCAAAAAAATGTTTCAAAAGTTTGCAAGAAGATGTAGCAGACGGCATAAACAGTGGACATTTTTAGGCATCTTAACCCATTTTGTACCGGAAACCCCGAAACGGGTACCCTGGCAAACAGTGCAGGCCCAGACCAGACGCCGCAGAACGCGGCGTCTGATCAGGGTCTCCACTGTTTGCTAAAAGTTCAGCCATTTTCCGAAAACACAGCCTGACACCCCTACATTTTGAAACGGACACCTGCTAAGAAGGAAGATTCCATTTGGAAGAGTTAAATATTGTCTGCCGTTTCCGGTTGGAGCGACGTGAGAAGGTTCTCATTTGACTGCACATGCTTGCAGTCTGATTGGAGCATTTGCTACTCTAAATATATGATGATAACACTCAGTGATCAGTATGTGTAGCCTGAACCTAGCCAGGTTGTACATTTTGCACCATGTTGACACCCCCCCCCCCCCCCCCGAGTTCATTTCACACTGAAACCGTCACGAGAAAAGCTGTCTTCTGGTTTGCGACAAAGTAAATCACAAGCCGAACGTCTCAGCTACACGGCCTCAGCCTGCTCAGCTACATAGTGTTGGCCTGTTCAGCTACATGGCCTTGGCCTGCTCAGCTAAATGACATTGACTGGCCTATTCCGCTACATATACATGGCTTCGGCCTGCCCAGCTACATGGCAATGTCTTGCTCAGCTACATGGGTGGGCCTGTTCAGCAACATGGCATTGGCCTGTTCAGCTACATGGTCTCGGCCTGCTAAGATACATGGTATTGGACCGCTTAGCTACATTGCCTTGACCTGTTCAGCTACATGGCCTCGGCCTGCTCAGATACATGGCCTCGGCCTGCTCAGCTACATGACCTCGGCTTGCTCAGATACATGGCCTCGGCCTGCTCAGCTACATGACCTCGGCTTGCTCAGATACATGGCCTCGGCCTGCTCAGATACATGGCCTCGGCCTGCTCAGCTACATGACCTCGGCTTGCTCAGCTGCATGACATTGGCCAGCTCAGCTACATGGCATTCACCTGTTAAGATACATGGCCTCGGCCTGCTCAGATACATGGCCTCGGCCTGCTCAGCTACATGACCTCGACTTGCTCATATACATGGCCTCGGCCTGCTCAGATACATGGCCTCGGCCTGCTCAGCTACATGACCTCGGCTTGCTCAGCTGCATGACATTGGCCAGCTCAGCTACATGGCATTCACCTGTTAAGATACATGGCCTCGGCCTGCTCAGCTACATGACCTCGGCTCGCTCAGCTGCATGACAATGGCCAGCTCAGCTACATGGCATTCACCTGTTAAGATACATGGCCTCGGCCTGCTCAGCTACATGACCTCGGCTTGCTCAGCTGCATGACATTGGCCAGCTCAGCTACATGGCATTCACCTGTTAAGATACATGGCCTCGGCCTGCTCAGCTACATGACCTCGGCTCGCTCAGCTGCATGACATTGGCCAGCTCAGCTACATGGCATTCACCTGTTAAGATACATGGCCTCGGCCTGCTCAGCTACATGACCTCGGCTCGCTCAGCTGCATGACATTGGCCAGCTCAGCTACATGGCATTCACCTGTTAAGATACATGGCCACGGCCTGCTCAGCTACATGACCTCGGCTCGCTCAGCTGCATGACATTGGCCAGCTCAGCTACATGGCATTCACCTGTTAAGATACATGGCCTCGGCCTGCTCAGCTACATGACCTCGGCTTGCTCAGCTGCATGACATTGGCCAGCTCAGCTACATGGCATTCACCTGTTAAGATACATGGCCACGGCCTGCTCAGCTACATGACCTCGGCTTGCTCAGCTGCATGACATTGGCCAGCTCAGCTACATGGCATTCACCTGTTAAGATACATGGCCACGGCCTGCTCAGCTACATGACCTCGGCTCGCTCAGCTGCATGACATTGGCCAGCTCAGCTACATGGCATTCACCTGTTAAGATACATGGCCTCGGCCTGCTCAGCTACATGACCTCGGCTTGCTCAGCTGCATGACATTGGCCAGCTCAGCTACATGGCATTCACCTGTTAAGATACATGGCCACGGCCTGCTCAGCTACATGACCTCGGCTCGCTCAGCTGCATGACATTGGCCAGCTCAGCTACATGGCATTTACCTGTTAAGATACATGGTCTCGGCCTGCTCTGGTACATGACATTGGCCTGCTAAGCTGCATGACATTGGCCGTTCAGCTGCATGGCCTCGGTCTGCTGAGCATACTCGGCCTAGCAAGAGTCTATACAAATTAGACGTATTGTACTGTCCAAGCAGTTTGTTTGATTTGAGATTTAACATCCCCGTCAACACTATTCAGGCCATTTTGGAGACGTTGTTTCCAATTTTCTGGGGCTTTACTCGACATTGATATGATATGTTACCCGACATTGAGATGAAATGACATCTGCCACCAAATGAAACCAATAGGGTTTAATGCACGGGCGGTCGGACTAGTAGCACTTTGCCTGGACATGCAGGCTTAGACCCTCTAAGCGGTAATCCATTAACATATGCTGTCAGTTTCAGCACTGTGTGGAAGCACTAAGCAGCCAAGCTCCAAGGGGCGGGGGCCCAACTATCCAAGCAGCAGCTTTGTCATTAGCAAATGGTAATCATAGTTGTTCTTCCGAAGTGTGGTTTACACGGATACACATCTACATGCATATTACTTTCCTCACGTCGCCCGCCCATCGGGGTTTTGACTGACCACACATGAGTACTGGTAAAACGCTTCGAAGGACTAGGCCTGCCCAGGCAGAGTGGTGCGAGTCAGACCACCCATTGCATATAAGCCTTTTGGTTTCATTGGACGGCAGGGCTTGAGATGTCTTTTCATCCCAATGCCGGGTCCCACAAATTTGGAAGCAGCGTCTCAAAAATGTACTATAAAGTGTTGATGAGGACATTATTTTTTTTTGTACTGGAAACCGCGCAACGGGTACCTTGGCAAACAGGGCAGGCCCAGATGAGACTCGACCGAATGCGGCGTCTCATCAAGACCTACACTATTTGCAGAAAGTTCAGCCATTTTCCAAATCAATTTTAAAGATTCCACAACCTGTCACCTCTAAATTTAGAAATGTACTCCAGCTATATAAAAGGTGGAAGATTCCATTTGTTACAAAAAGGGTTAATAAAACTTTCCTTACAACGTAGATTGCGGATTCTCAAAATAGCCACTCCTGTTGAAGACTCATAAACTATTTGCAGCCATACATTTGTTTTTAGAACAATGTAAGAGAATTTGTTTGTTTGTTTGTTTGAATTGAGGTTTAACGTCCCCGTCAACACTGTAAAGGTCATTTTGGAGACGTTGCTTCCCATTTTGTGGGACTTTTACCCGACATTGAGATGAAATGACCTCTCAAGCCCTGCCGCCCAATGAAACCAATAGGGTTTATAAGCAAGGACGGACCGACTCGCACCGCTTTGCCTGGGCAGGCTTAGATCCTCTAAGCGGTTTACCAGTACTTGTGTGCGGTCGGTTTCAGCTCTGCGTGGAAGCATCATGCAGCCCATCTATTTCTTCAAGCCCGATGGGCGGGGGCGAAATGTATGAGATTTGAACTTCACCATAGATGCGTGACTTCCAGCTGTTCAATTTTACCATCTCTGGCTTGCTTTAACCCTTTTGTACCCAATGGAACGTCCCTCCTTATATATAGCAGGAGTCCATTCTCAAAGTTTAGGAGTGTCAGTTTGTGATTTCTTCAAATTTTATTTGGACATTTTTCGGAAACAGTGTAGGCCCTATCAGACGCCGCGTTCTGTGGCGTCTGACCTGGGCCTGCACTGATTGCATATTAGCCTTTTTGGGGTTTCCGGTACCGAATGGGTTAAATATCGGTTAATGATAATTAACCCATATATGACAATGGAATCTTCCACCTAATTCAGTTTGGAATGGTCCATTTCAAATTTTATAGGGGTGCCAGGTTTGATTTGTTGATGATAAATTTTACAAAAATGCATGTGCCATACGCAAACAGTGTAGACCCAGATCAGACGCCGCGTTCTGCGGCGTCTGGTCTGGGTCTACACTGTTTGCCAATGTCCCACAGACGGGATGCTCGGCACATACGGGTAAAGAGAAACATGTCCTTCTTAAAGGAAAACAGTAATTTTCTGCTCCGGATATTTCCTAGACTGTCTCAACTATAATAGAATAATATGCACGTGTAGTTGTATACTATCTGACAAGGCCCTGGGATTGGCATTGCGCTTGGTTTGACCTGTTCTCGGCAATTCAAAGAGGTGACATGTACTCAAAGAAGCGCGAGACGAGGCCCACCATCAAACCCCCGGGTCCAGCTGTTCATAACTAATAACGTTGCTAGGTAACGTTTCATTAAAACTTATAACATTTAATTTGACAAATATGCTGATATTTTTGCTGAAAAATGCGAGTAGCTTTTGCAGATGCAAAAACTACTCACATTTCTTCAGAAAAATATAAGAGAATTGAGAGGTTGCAGATGACGTTACACTCGTACAGATATCTTTCCGGCCCCCGCCCATCGGGGCTTGAAGAAATAGATGGGCTGCATGATGCTTTCACGCAGAGCTGAAATCGACCTGCATACGAGCATTGGTAAACCGCTTAGAGGATCTAAGCCTGCCCAGGCAAAGCGGTGCGAGTCGGATCGTCCATGCTTATAAGCCCTATAGGTTTCATTGGGCGGCAGGGCTTGAGATCTCATTTCATCTCAATGTCGGGTAAAAGTCCCACAAAACTGGAAGCAACGTCTCCAAAATGACCTTTACAGTGTTGACGGGGACGTTAAACCTCAAATCAATCAAACAAACAAACAAATCTTTCTTGCTGGAGACAGCAAGGCTGATTTCCAACAGAATTTTAATGCACTTTCCTTGTAAATAACTTTCTTGTCCCTTGGAAAACTATGACTAAGCCGTGGTAATTTATATTCTTATGACCCTGTTACATATTAAACCCTTCAGTGTTTCTTCAGTGTTTCTATCTCCGAGGGATAATCGGTCAAAAATGAATAAATTTGCACACAAACACCTGTCTGGTGTCTCCAATATGGCGGATCAAGGGAGAATATTCTTACAGCAATGCTGTGTCTGCAAGTTCTCAATTAGATATTGTATTTGCTGAGTTTTTTTGTTGTTGTTTTTTTTGGTTTGGGTTTTACGGCCCTTTCAAGATTATTTCACTCATATCGAGCCGATCGTTAATCAGAGGTGGGCGAAAACCGGAGTAACCGGAGAAAAACCACCTGACCTTCCGTTGCAGAACTTGGCGTCTCACACGTGGCCCGAGCGAGGCTCGAACCTACGGCGGTGAGAGACCTAATGACTAAGAGTCAGCGCTCTTATCCACTAGGCCACGGAGGCCCGTGTATTTGCTGAGTTAACAGTTTGACCACTAACGAGCTCGTTAAGCTAACAATCCTTTAGACAACAGGACCCTGACCGTCTAAGGGCGGTCGTCTTTCTTAATACAGTCAAACTATAACAGCTTGAACATCTCGTGAACAAGTCCGTGAAATGGACATCCCCTTCACCATATTTGCATTATTTGCTGGCTCCCAGCTTGCACATCGTCAATATTGGAAGAACAGGTAACCAGACCCCCCTGACCATTTAAGGTCAGGGGGGTCTGGTTACCTGTTTTTCCAACACTGATAACCTTCAGACTAGGAACCAGCAGATAATGCATTTAAGGTGACAGAGAAAACTGGGGCTTACGTGGGTAAACATTATGTTTCTTATTTCCACCCAAGAACTAGGTTGTTGGTACTCGTTAGAACCGCCTCGAAGAGGTGTTTTGGATGGGAGGTGTGAGGTAATTGTATCGATTCCTAATCATTGTCTTCACTTCCACTTTGAAACGCGCATTGACCTACATAAGAAACAAACATAAAATTCCTGTTTTACCAAATGTGTCATAGTCTTTCATCAGGGTATTTATCCTCATTCCTACCACCTACCAGAAAATGTTTCTTCACAGCTCTACTTCAATTCCAAGTGCGAGGAGAACTTGGGACTCCCTGTCTGAAGAAATGAGGAAAAGCTCCAGCTTAACATCGCTTAAAACCAGTATGCAAAATTCTTTGTGTGTTTAATTCACTAGACTGGCAATGATATGTTCATTTTTTTAAGGTTAAGTGAAATTATTTTTCTTTATATATAAAATATCTATCTCCCAGTAGCCATATATTTACAACAGAGGCATCAGAATTAGACTAGCTATATATGAATTAGACTTGCACAAGAAGCACGAGGCCTTAAAATACGCTGTGTTTCCGCTAACATACCGAAAACGGGTATGGGTCGGTAGGTCGCAAAAACTTTTTAATTTTTTGTCAAAATTTTATTCGATTGACAAAAACAAAAACAAACAACAAAAAAAAAAAAAAACACATTAAAATGGCTAAAAACTAACTATATTACCTGAAAACATTCCAATAACGAGGTTAAAAGCACCAAGGAAGCAAACGAACAGGGATTCAAGTATTAGTTTAGCTGTTTTGACAGTTTTGTGAATTTTTATCAAAAGTGCTAGAAAATATAAGGATCGGTAGGTAAGAAAATCTTTTTTGTTCTGTATGGCAATAAAAATTGCAGGGTCGGCACAAAAAAAAAAAAATCAGGGTCGGTCGGGTTAGCGGAAACAGAGCTATCTTTTTTTTTTTAAGCCTGACTGAAATTTGAAAAAAAAAAAAGAAACGTTTAAGGACTGGGGCCAGTCTACAGATTCACAATAGTCTCTGACTTTCTACTGAATCCCTTTTGTATGGTTTAAACCATTTTTGCTTCGTACTGTGTGTGTGTGTGCGCGCGTGCGTGCGTGCGTGTGCGTGCGTGCGTGTGTGTGTGTGTGAATTCGGGTTTAACGTCGCTTTCAACAATTTTTCAGCCATATCACGACGGTGTCTGGTTGCGACAGGGAGCTCAATGCTCATTTTTATAGTGCTGCCTCACTGTAGTATCATGTCCCAGACACATTACATGATACCACACCCAGTCACATTATCCTGACACTGGGTCGACCAGTCCTAGCTCTACCCCGTAAATCTGAGTGCCAAGTGAGGAGCAGCTAGTACCATTCTTAACGACTTTGGTATGTCGCGGCCCGGGATCGAACCCGTGACCTCCCGTTCCCCGGAGCGGACACTCTACCAAATGAGCTATCGGGGCCGGTATATTGCATATGTAGTATATGAATAACATACAGTAAAATTTCACTATTAAGACCACCTGAAATTAGCACAAATCTGCTTTTAAAGGCTTATTGGCAAGATTTCAGTCAGTCTTTCTTTGTCTTGTCTTCACCCTGTATTTCCTAATAAGAAACCACCTTTGGGGCTGTTCAAAAGTTGTCTTAAAGACCACTTTTGAACAGTCCCGAAGGTGGTCTTAATAAAGGAATTTACTGTATGTTCAAGCCTAATTTAGAGCTAAGATACTATGTCGGCTCCGGCGTTAAAGCTTACTTAAATTTTAGGTAATGTCGGTGGGTACCTGATACTCTGTCTCTTGTCGAGCCCATCGGAGTCTAACTGTTGACCTTACGTGCGACAAAACAAACAAACAAATTCAATCTCGTTTCAGTAAAATACAAGCGGGCTAAAAGTCATAATTGACAGCTTTTTTCGGTATCAAACTTTCTCATCGTGTGCTGTAAAAATCATTTATAGATCAAAGCACTGACAGCACTGGTGGGTCGATTGTCTTCGAGTGTGGATTTGTACATGTTTCGTTTATCCTTTAAATTCCTTTACTATAAGCAAAACATGTAGATCCTGACCAGACGCCGCGCTTGGGTCGATTAATTATCAGTTGACTAAAAGTTACTAACTGCAGAAGCTTCGCGCCTTCTCATGATTGACCTCGTGACTATCACTGACCATGTTCAAAATCCATGTACCAGTTATTTATAGCAGCGCTATAGTCTTCCTTGTGACGTCAGTGCGCCATGTAGAACATGGCCGGTGAACATGGACATTGCAAACAGTGTAGACCCTGATCAGACGCCGCAGAAGAGAGTTTCATAAAATAACCTGTACCTTCATGGTGTAGATGGTCAGCGATAGTCACGTGGACAATAGTAGGCGAGAAGCTTCTGTAGGTAGTGAGTGGGTGAGTGTTTGAGATTTACGTCCCACCAACAGCTAAGGTCATACGGAGACGGGACGGAGACGGGTTTTAAAGACCCATCCGAAAGTCTGGAGAAGCCCTGGATCGATCCTGCGATCCCTGGTTTACAAGGCGAGTAGCGTAACCACTGCACCACGGAGGCTTCTAATCTGTAGGTAGTTAATTTGGGTCGAATGATAAAAAAATCGACCGATAAGATGGTAAACTATGCAACACGAACACCATGACTAACTTAACAAAGCAACAACCGGACAGAAAATGTGTTATCAGAATACGTTGCGTGTTCAAGATGTATCATTTTGACAGAGCAGCAGATTCCTAGACCCTTCGTTACATCCCATCGGTCAGACGTCGAAATTGATGGCTGCTCAGCTCTAGCCACGCGTGTGTGTGGTGGTGGGAGGAGGGGGGCGATGGGGTGTTCAATGCTCTGTATTCGACGCCCAAGAATCTCCCAAATATGTTCCAGGGCTTCTAGCTAGCCAAGCCAATGTCTCAATTCCGTAACGGCGGGGTCTAGCACACATGTCTAGTGGCAAATGATTCTTTCTCAAAATGAGGCATGACTTCTGGCGCTAAACATGCAAAAATATCCAAACTCCATATGTAAACCGTGATAATGAAGTTGTGGAAAGTTGGTTCTGAGATCTGAGGTCTTCTTTCAACTCTGAGTTGACCATAACAAGATTCCTGTTATGGCTAATCCCTATTCAGAGTTGAATGCACATCGCAGATCACAGAGTCAGTTTCAAGTTAGTATGTTGAAATTTCGAGTTAGTATGTCGAAATTCGAGATAGTAAGTCGAAATTTCGAGATAGTAAGTCGAAATTTCGAGTTACTAAGTCGAAATATTGAGATACTAAGTCGGAATTTCGAGTTATTAAGTCCAAATTTCGAGTTACTAAGTCGCAATTTCGAGATACTTAGTCGAAATTTCGAGTTACTAAGTCGAAATTTCGAGATAGTAAGTCGAAATTTCGAGTTACTAAGTCGAAATTTCGAGATACCTATCAAAAGAAATAAAAGTGTACCTGGCCCTATTGCTCTTTCGTAAGAGAGGGAACAAACAAAACAATGCGTATACATCACGAAAACACGTCTATATAATTTTGATCCCTTGAACCCCACTTTTATATAGTAAAACTGGGGGTTTTCAGGGGTAAACCTTATTTTTCTAATTTCTGCTCTAAAATATAGATTGTGGGTACTCGTTAGAACCGCCTTGATGGGTCGATTGTAACGAGTACCCACAATCCATATTTTGAGCAGTAATAAGAAAAATATCACAATTTTCATCTGAAAATTGTCTTTTTTTTTTTGCGGTACAATTTACCATGTATTTGTATAGGCGTGTTTTCGTAATGAAAAAAACACACAACGGAAAACAAAGTTGGCAACTCTCTCTTCCCCGACTAGGTGATTTAGAGAACATAAATACAGCAACCATGTATCAAACAATGTATTTCGCAACGGGCCGTACAGAAAGAAAACACAAGATCCAAAACCAAGCCTTGGAACGGCCAATAGCGATAATAGTTCGTCTGTCATTACTGACTGGTCTTAATCAAATTTGTGAAGTGTTACTGTTTCTGTGTTCTATGGTGGATGAAGAGACCAATTCTAGCTCTGAACTGTCTGTTGCAGATAGAGCAACAGAGGTTTTTTTATTTGATCAAATTAATTGTCTTAATCGCGACGGAAGTAAGGGCGAGGATTGTGGCCACGTAAAATCGATTTGAGCAGTGGAATTCGTTTCACTGACCGTTCCAAGGCGGTTCCTCTGTCGCGGTTTATTTTTGTTATGGTTTGTCTTTGGGTGTTTGTGTCGCTTATATTATATTATTTTGGATAACCTTTTGGCCATTTTGTGGGAAAGTAACTGTCCTTTTGGCTTTCGCTGTTTGTGTTTCCGTTGGGGTCTGTTGCTTCATGTTTCTTTTCCTTTGGTGTCTCTGACGGGAGCTGTGGGTTAATTGTATCGATTCCTGATCATTGCCTCTACTTCTGTTTTATGATAGAAGACAGCTCTGTTGGTGATACCTCAGCTCTGGCTTTGCGATTATTTTTACCTCGTATTTACCAGCACCCCTTCTGATGAGGTCTCGCCACTTTACTCTGTCATGTGCAATTGGTTCCCACGACTCTGTTTGTGTGTTAAGTCCTTTAGGGAGGCTTTGAGGCTGTCCTTGTAGCGCTTCATCTGACCGTCATTGGAGCGTTAGCCAATTTCTAATCTCCATAGAGACTTTTCTTTGGCAGAGGTTCCTCAGGCATCCGCGTAACATGACCTGTGCATCTTTACTAGGTTAGTTTCAGAAGTGTGTGTACACTTTGCATCTCTGCCCTTTTCAGGACTTCCATGTCTGAAATCCAATCCTGCCACTTAATCTTTAAGAGTTTTCAAATACAGCTTATGTAGAAGTGATTCTTTTGGCGTGCCGTTGGTATACATGCATACAATAGTGTTGGCAGCACTATAGCTCTGTAGACTTTCAGTTTTGGGTCAAGCCAGATTCCACTTCGGTCCTAAACACTACCACGTAGTTGGCTAAATGCTGCACTAGCTTTGGCAATCCTGGCATTGACTTAATCATCAATGTGAACGACTCTGGTCTCTTTGTAAGGCTTGCCAGGGGCTGGTTGATAGACTACCTCAGTCTTTTTTATGCTGATTGTGAGGTTGTAGCTATCACAGGAGTCAGATACTTGATCTGTACCTTTTAGCATCTTCTGTCGGAGCACCTTTTGTCATGTCATCAGCAAAGAGGAACTCATCTAGCACCTCCATCTGCACATTGGGTTTGGCTTGCTACCTTCTGAGATTGAAAAACTTCCTATCAAAGCGATACCTAATAGGTATACCATTGTCACCATCCTGGAATGCATATGTGAGCATGGTAGAAAACATCATGCTGAACAATGTTGGGGCTAGCACACAGCCTTGCTTGACTACGTCGATCAGAAAACTCACCATCAATTTGGACCATCGTGGAACTGCCCCACCTTTGGTATGAACTTGGATGGACATCATCATGATATTTCAAAGATCCTCACGACTGACTGCGTCAAAAGCTTTGGAGGTTGACAAAGGTCATGTATAGGTCCATGTCCTGTTTCTGGCATTTGTCTTGAAGCTGCGTTACTCGTTTATTGGTGACCGCAAAAGGTATTCCGCATTGTATCATACCACTATGGCTTACTACGAATTTTTTCATGTCCATTGTGGTCACAAAGAACTGCCCTCACTTTTAGGACTAGTCTTTTTTGCATTCATGATACTAAAGAGATTAGTGTGTCCAACGTAGCTACTTGGCCTTGTTCAAAGAGGGCCAACCGGAGTCCGTCTATTAGTTCATATTTCAATATGCTGTATTTAAACCTCGACGGAAGAAACGGCCGCGTGAAATTGATTTAAAAATAGACGTGAAGGCAATGATCAGGAATCAATACAATTAACCCACAGAGACACCAAAGAGAAAGAAACACAAACATGAAAAAATTAGATCCTAATGGAAACACCAATAGCGGAAAGCCAAAATAACAATCACTTTCACACAACATGGCCGATTGGCTATCCAAAACAAAACAAGAGGCCCATGGGCCACTATGCTCACCAGAGCTCAGAGGGGCACTGCCCACTGACAAACATGTATTTTAATAAATCGTGGAAGCCCTGAGCCAAAGGACGCCACAGATAAAATTTGTCCAGTGGCTTCAGTCCTCTGATATCGCTGAGCAGTAGGCCAAAAATCATATGGCTGATAAAAGATTCCTTAAAGAATATTTCTATGAAGGTTTCGCAAAAATATCCGCTAAGGTTTTGTCGTAAATGCATTTTTCATTTTTCCCCATTTTAAGTCAATGGAAACTCTAAGTGGCCATAGCAACCAAACAAAAGAGCCGAATTTCATAAAAAAAAAAAAAAAAAAACAGCAACATAAGACCTGTTGATACAAATATGGTGAATATTTTTTATAAAGTCTCAGCCTCATAGAGCATATGGTTTCTGAGGAGATGATTTTTTAAGTATTTTTTTATTTTATTTATTTATTTTCTTTTGCATTTTGGTTTCCATGGCAACCAATAAAAATGAGCAGTAGGCCTAAAATCAGATGGCAGACAGTATATTGCTTTAAAAAACAATCCCATGTAAGTTTTGTCAAAATATCTGCAAGGGCTTGGCAATTAATGACATTTTTCAATTTTCCCCATAATAAGTCAATGGAAATTCTAAGTTGCCATAGCAACCAAACTAAACAGCCTAATTCAATAAAAAAACATAAAACCTGTATAGGTAAATATGGTGAGTATTTTCATAAAGTCTCAGCTTCATAGAGCATATGGTTTCTGAGGAGACGATTTCTTTTATATTTTGTTGCATTTTGGTTTCCATGGCAACCAGTGAAAATGGACAGTATGCCTAATATCATATGCTAGATAGTAGATTGCTTAAGGAACATTTCCATGAAAGTTTCGTCAAAATATGTGCAAAGGCTTTGCAGTTAATGCCATTTTTTTTATTTTTACCATTATAAAGCAACGGAAACTCTAAGTTGCCACAGCAACCAAACTGAAGAGCCGAATTAAAAAAAAACACACATAAAACCTGTTGAGGCGAATATGTTGAATATTTTCGTTAAGTCTCTGCCTCCTAGAGCATATGGTTTCTGAGGAGAGTATTTTTTTCTATTTTTTTTGCATTTTGGTTTCCATGGCAACCAGTAAAAATGACCAGTGGGCCTAAAATCATATGTCAGATAGTAGAGTGCCATAGCAACCAAATAATGAGCCGAATTGCATAGAAAACACAAACTTTCAATCCCACAACCCAAGGATGCTACAGATGAAATTTGGGCTCATCGGCCCAGTGGCTTCAGGGGAGATGTCGTTTGAAAGTGTTGAGGTCAAACGACGACGCATACGACGACGACGACTTCGGACAACTGCCCATCCTATAAGCTCCCCCGGAGCCTTCGGCTCTGGTAAGCTAAAGATATAAGCGATACACACACTCAGAGACAAACCAAAACAAAAATAAACCGCGACAGCAGAACCGCCTTGGAACGGTCAGTGAAACGAATTCCACTGGGGTGCTTAAATCGATTGTAAGCGACCGCAATCCTCGCCCTTACATACGTCGCGATTTAGACAAATAATTTGTTCAGTCCGCATGAAGGCCTCCAAACGCATCAGTGCAACATCTCCGAGAACACAAAAATCAAACAACCACATGAAACAATGATGAGGACTCGACAGCAATAAACCACCGAAAGGCTGGTGGTAAAGAGAACAAGTAGCCCCCAAACACAATGAAATACTTATCACTGACCGTTCCAAGGCGGTAGTTCTGTCGCGGTTTATTTTTGTTATGGTTCGCATTTGAATGTGTGTATCGCTGATATATTTTTGTTTTTGATATCCAAATGGCTATTTTTGTGGGAAAGTAGCTCTCCCCTTGGCTTTCCGTTAGTGATGTTTCCATTAGGGTCTAGTTATTCCACGTTCCTTGGTACTTTCCCTGTGGTGTCTTTGGTGAGATCTGTGGGTTGGTTGTACCGATTTCTGACAATTTCCTTCACTTCTGCTTTTGCCCCAGGTAATTTCGACTCTGAGACTATCTACCTTCGGTGACAAAAGCCATGCCTACATGAATCTATTTAAAAGCTAAAAATGTCACCATTGACTTCAATGCATTGCACACATGCCACTTTAAGCCGTGCTGCCGTAGAAAATTTTCACATGTGATTAGTTAATGGTCATTCTCAGCAGATTTACCTAACGAAAACTAACTGTTGAGATATCGAGCCATGTGACGTCTCATGATCATAAAGTGACGTGAAAACAAACCATAGTTTCCTATAACATTATTGAATTACGTCGATGACGCTGTTCTGCTGATTGCATGTATATAATAACTTACTTCATTCTTGTGCCATATACCAGATACGTCTTTGCCTGAAATAAATCAAATATAAATGTTAACGATGAATTTCATTTTTATAGAAAAGCGAACAGGAAGTCCCGAAAGCGCTGCGGTGCAGTGGTAAAGCATCGGATTTGAGAACGAGAGGAAGCCGGTTCGATCCCCGCATGCGCCAAGTGCTGTTTCCTTGAGCAAGAGACTTTATCCACATTGCTAAGTATTGGTTCCTACCGAGGAAAAGAGGGCCATATGGAAGATTAGTACTAGTACTAAATGTGTTACCCTCTATAAATAAGGTCAATTATTATTATTATCATTATTATTAATTTTATTATTATTATTATTATTATTATTATAAATGTTATCTCCCTTTGAAAAATGGCGGAAAATATGCCTGATGTTCCCCTTCCCATTAATACTGAGCCTGAATCCAGTATGTTGGAAGTGAAAAAAGCCGATTTGACAATATCATTACAGGTTATTACGTGAAATATAGCCTTAGTACTTCTTCTTTTTAAATATAATCCCCCACATTTCAAAGACTGTCATTAATTACTGTCATAATGCTAAACTTATTCTGTCATAATTTGAAAAAATTCTGTTTTGTGGCTAAAGTGTCATGCAAATTATCCATAACAGCATATTTTACGGCGGACCTTAGAGGGGTCATAAATGCTGTGCGTAGAAAACAAATTTACATGACATGCTGTAAGACAGAATGATGATATAATTGTCTCGAAGCACACCTTATTAGACCAAGACTTAGTATGAAGATCAGTCACAATACGGATGACATCACGCGAACAAGTCCGTGAAATGAACACCCCCTTAACCTCACTTTATATAGAGAAAACTGGGGTTTACGGGGGTATACAATACTTTTCGTATCTCTGCTCCAAGACATAGGTTTGGGGTTCTCGCTAACGAGCACCCACAACCTATGTTTGTGGTATAAATAAGAAAAATATCACGGATTTTCATTAGAAAAGTTGCCATTTTGGAGAAGTGAAAATGCACTATGTCGCACGGATGTGTTATCGTAATGGATACCAACAAAAAGTTTCAACTTCATAATGGGAAGAGATAAAGAAGAAAAGAAAACGATACAAAGAAAACCAAATTAGAGAGAGAGAGAGAGAGAGAGAGAGAGAGAGAGAGAGAGAGAGAGGAAGAGATATTTCAGTTCGACTATCGACTCTCCGGCATCTGACCTTGGCCTACAGATTTTGCGTTATTGCATCGGTCAATGAATCTGTGAACAATTTAACCTTTACCACTCTCTGGGCTAAATCAGCAGACGACAAATGATTGATATTTTTCTTGTTTTCCATGGAAACAGAACTTGACAGGACTTGAGACTTGACATCTCATGAAAACTTGTTTCCATAGTGGATTTGTTGCCGACTGCGGACATGCGGACTGAACAAATTAGTTGTCTTAATCGCGACCGACGGAAGTAAGGGCGAGGATTGTGGCCGCGTAAAATAGATTTAAGCCCTCCCCCCCCCCCCCCCCACACACACACACACCCAGCGGAATTCGATAATCGACCGTTCCAAGGCGGTTCTTCTGTCGTGGTTTGCTTTTGTTATGGTTTGTCTTTGAGTGTTTGTATCGCTTATATTATTTTGTTATGGATAGCCTATTGGCCATTTTGTGGGAAAGTAACTGTCCTTTTTGGCTTTCTGCTATTGATGTTTCCATTAGGGTCTGTTTTTTAATGTTTGTGTTTCTTTCCCTTTGGTGTCTCTGATGGGAGCTGTGTGTTAATTGTATCGATTCCTGATGAATGCCTTCATTTCTACATCTATTTGGTTAACCCATTTATGGTGGAAATACGAAATGAGATATCCAGAAAAGCCCCAGTTACAGAGAAAGGGCTACCATTGGCAGCAAGAGGAAGAGCAAACAGAATACAATGTATTACGATAACACGCCCGTGTGATATAGTGAATTTGTCCAACCTCAAAAAAGGTATTTTTTTTTCTGATGAAAATATGTGATATTTTTCTTATTTATACCCCAAACATAGGTTTTGGGTGCTCGTTAGAACCCCTTCATTGCGGCGGTTCTAACGAGTACCCACAACCTATGTCTTGGAGCAGAAATAAGGAAAATAATGTTTACCCCAGTAAACCCCAGTTTTCTCTATATAAAGTGGAGTTTAGGGAGGTCTTTATTTCACAGACTTGTTCACGTGATGTGGAAAGCAAACAATCTCAGATGAAGTGACTACATTACTGTAAAAGAAACGAAATTAAAACAATGATAGTTTAACAAGAAGATTTAACAAACGCTAGAACGGGACATTGAGAAACAATGCAGGTCCAGCGGCGTCTGATCATTGTCGGAACTGATTGCAAAACGTTCAGCTATCCTCTAAATACATGTACATTTCTGAAACAACAACTCAACATTTATACTATCATGCACCCCTGCTACGAGATGATCTACCGATTCTACAAGATGTGCAAGGTGAAATGTTTTCTTTTTTCTTTGACATGCACCAAACAAAGCTTCAGATATTATTTTAAATATAATTTGACGGAATATTTAGCGCAAGAACCCCGATATTTTATTTTTGCATATGTCAACACCACACGCCCTTATTTATTTTTGAAATAAGTTTCGTACTAACATTTATTTATTCAGAGAACCCCCCGATCGGAGTCAGTTACATTTTTACATCACAATCTATGTAAGGTATGTTTAAGAGCAGAAATGATAAAAATGCATGTAGTATTCAATCCTGCAAACCCAGGTTTTGTCTGTATAAAGTGGAAAGTAGGGTTTACCAGAGTCTTTAACGCATATGCTTGATACAGTATTAATAGGTTTGCGCTGATGGTTATTTCCTGCCGAATGCATAAAATATGCATTATGCCATACAAAGGAAATAAACAAGATAAAATTTAAATTGCACAACGGACTAAGATGCTAAGATGTCCCTGTTCGGGGACAAAATGAACACATATCAAACAACTTCACCATGAAAGAGACCCCGAACGGGGTCAAATCATTTTGGAGGCTCCAATCGGAGTCAAGTGTTCCCCGATCAGGGACATGGTAGGTTTTGACAGAAAAAAAGTTTATCAGTCAACTTTGATGATCAATGACTTTTTAACAAAATCATTTAAAACATTCTGAACGGTAAAATCTTAGACCTTTATACCTTTTAAAAGTTGGAGTTTTCACCTATTTGATCGTATAAGTAACTTTTTGCACAGACTCAACTCTGTGAACACACCCCAAAATGGCCATTTTACCCCCCCCCCCCACACACACACACACCCGATCGGGGTACAAGTTACTAAATATGGAAACAAAATGCGATAGGTATAAGGGGATTCCCCTGACTCCGATCTACTGACAATTGGGCCATCACATTTTGAACAACACTGGACCAAACACAAGGAACGACAATACTATTAAAACAATAATTGGGCCATAAATGAAAACAACGTTTGAACATCTAAAAGCACAGCATAAGCCTTCCGCAGAGTGGGCAGAATATTCCATTAAGTACAGAATGGGCTGATATATTCATGTTAAATTTGACATTCCTAGAACAATGGAAGCTAACATTCTTATCTTGAAAGAGGGTTGATATTTCGTTCACTCATTAGTTGAATATGTCATGATCTAATAATAATTGCAAATCATCTCAAGACACATTTCCTTTCATTAAAGATCTCTGTCTTGGTTTTTGTAAGAGCTTCTTTTGAAACAGTTCATCGTTCATTAGTAAGTCTTCCCATTACGAGGAGAGAGCTCGACAACTTCCAGACAAAATCGATGGAGTCATCTCGGAGAAGCTGCGTAATAGTTGAAAAAATTAAGAACTGTTTCACCTCAAATGCGATAGGCGAAGTAGGGGACGAATTAACCCATTTAGTACCGGAAACCCCAAAAGGGGTAAGTGGCAAACAGTGTATGCCCAGATCAGACGCCGCAGAATGCGGCTTCTGATCAGGGCCTACACTGTTTGCAAAATGTTCAGCCATTTTCCAAATTAATTTTGAAGAAAACACAACCTGACACCTCTAAATTTGAAATGTACTCCTGCTATACATGTATATAAGGAATAAGACTCCATTTGGTACAAACAGGGTAAATGCAGTCTCTGACGTGTTGGTTAACTTAGTGCTCTTGGTAGAAAATAGTAGGCCTATGTTTTTCTTGTCCATAAGTCTTTCAGTTGGCCATTTTGTGGCGTCTTATCGTTGTCTTCACTCTTTGCCAAACACAACACATGATACGGACCCAGATTATATAGATAGCCCTCTTACCATAACGATAACACACCCGTGCAACATAGTGCATTTTTGTTACATATCAAAAATGGCAACTTTTCTGATGAAAAACCGAGTGGTTTTTCTTATTTATACTGCAAACACAGGTTGTGAGGACTCGTTAGATCCGCCTCATTGAGGCGGTTCTATCGAGTACCCACAACCTATATCTTGGAGCAGAAATTAGAAAAATAATGTATACCCCGTGAACCCCAGTTTTCCCTATATAAAGTTGGGTTTAGGGGGTAATCATTGCACGGACTTGTCAACGTCATACGCAATACAATGAGCTCACAGCAATAAGAAATGTACATGTATTTTCTATTAATAACCGTTACCTGGATTATTTTTGGAGAATGTTTTTAAAAGGCTGCAATATTGCAGTTCTTTTGCCGTTGATTTGTGCTTCCCTTCTCCGTCAAGTAGATTAGCAGCATTTGCTTCGAAGTTCATTTAATATTCTGTAGTATGTTCGTTTTCTATACTTATAACTTATGGTTTGTATATGCATTTTGTTTTATCATATATATATATATTAGTATCAGGTCGCTGTTATTTTATGCATGACATCATAATAATTACATGTGAGTTAGTGTTTGAGTTTTACGTCCCATCAACAGCTTAGGTCATATGGAGACGGGACCTCGGTTTAAAGACTCATCCGAAAGTCTGGAGAAGCCCGGGATCGATCCTGCGACACCACGCGTGTTATAAACACTGGTCTTTACGAAAACACACATATACAAATACATTGTAATTTTTATCGCCAAAAATGAAAATTTTAAGATGAAAAATTGTGATATTTTTGTTAGTTCGGCTCAAAAAATATATATTTTGGGTACTCATTAGAACCGCCTCATCAATCTATATTTTAGAGCAGAAATTAGAAAAATAAGGTTGACCCCTGTAAACCCCAGTTTAACTATATAAAAGTGGGGTCCGAGGGGGTCAAACTTATAATAGCGTGTTTTCGTGATGTTACATGACGCCGCCCTTGACAACCCTTTGTTGAATAAAACTCCGATCTGTGTCGGTGCTTCAACTGCTTTGGTATCTGGGGCTTCTCAATCTTTCGGGTGAGTCTTTAAACCCAGGTCCAGTCTCCGTTTGACCTTAGCTGTTGATGAGACGTAAAACTCAAACACTCACTCTACGCGTTGGCTTCAGTAGCAAGGTAGGGCAAGGGCCTGGTGTGCTTGCAGCAGGTGCTGAATCGGGGGCTTTTTTTATCTAGTTTTTTTTTTCAACTTTCCTTTTTTCTGACGCACCCTCTCTTGGATGACCGCTTGAGATGGACGACTGCTTGAAGACTGGGTCGTTGAGCCACAGGCTGTTGTAAGTTACTGCCGGCTTGACTTGACTTGATAGATTTTGTAAGGTAACCGGGCGCTAAAAGCACATAGGGGCTACCCCCATCTCGCTAAATGGGATTAGTTTATGAACTGCTCTTCCCAGGGCCTCCAATGTGCTGGCACTTGTCAATTCGACAGGTGTCAGCTGACCAATGGGAATATACTGAACTCTTAATCGGAGGAAGGCACAAATCGCACCCAAGGTACAGCGTTTGTCCTAAGAAACACAGTTCTGTAGCGATTTTAGAATTTTGAGTGCAGGAATCAGACCAAAGACGGGCTCTAGTATGTGATGACGTGTTGCCAATTTCGACTGCCAAATGTGTCAGAGCACAGCCCTGTTTTCGAATGTCTGGCCGAGGAAAAAAGCTAACATACATTATCAGTTCTGGCTTCCATTATTCTCTGCCTCCACCCCTGACATGGCAAAGAAAACGCCTTCGGTCACGATGCTTGTTAAAGGGTGATAACGCATGAAATTTTTGAATTTTGAACAGGCATCTAAAGTGAGCCAGGAAGTTACTGCCGGGACAGGGACGATCTCACTTAGTACTGGTAAACGCTTAGAGAATTCAAGCCTGTCCAGGAACGGTGAAGGTAACTGATCGGTCCGGCGTGAATACAGCCGTTGAAGCGGACGTAAAACCGCAACACACCCACAAACCCGATTTAAAACTGTTACAGCTATATTCTAAACATTACCTTATACACTCGTGAAGTATTAGAAGCCCCACAACCTATGTTAGGGGAACAATAATAATAACAATAATAATAATAATAATAATAATAATAATAATAATAATAATAAACAAATATTTCAAATTTTCCTCGGAAAAAGTATTCATTTTGAAAATATGGAAGAATGGACCTGTTATCGTAGTTTTACCATCTGTATGTATAATATTTATTCTTGGATAAAAAAAAAATAAATGCCAATGTTAAAGATATCCAAAGGATTAGGAAAGTGACACAGTATTAAACCAAAATCTTAATGCACAATATTAAAACTCCTGCGTTTTTATTTTATTGCAGACCCCATTAACAAAATTTCCTTCTTCATCTTGGACAGTTGTTAAAAAAATAAAAATAAAACAAAATAAAATAAATAAATAAATAATAATGCTTGACAAGGGCCTTCGCCATAGTTGAGGTAGCAGTGACTTCATACTCACTAATGCCTAAAATTGACACAGAGACCGCGATTAAATGTCAACATATTTTCTGTCCCTTAAATAAAGATTTGTAGTTGTACAGACATTTTTTTGCGTCATTTTTTTTCTTTTTATTTCATCTTTACAAAGCATTCTGTACCAGTCATGCATATAACAAAGAAACCAACTTGCCTTTCAAAACCTCTAATCAGTAATAAATAATTAACAGTTTAATTTTTAATTATGGATGCAACCCTCAACTATTATGTCATTGAGTTTCACCCCACATGATCCTTTCACATGGACTTAAATGTAAGTTAGAGTTTGGTATGACCCTTCTACTTTATATTGTCTAAATGGAGCGTGCCGTGAGGTCACTTATGTGATAAAATTACACCCAACAAAATGCAAATGTGCATATTACACAAAAGAGATTCTCAATTCATTTATTTTGTCTAAGAGGTACGTATGGCAGAACGTCTTCATGTTTTTGTTCACGAACACAAAAGGTTATATGATCGCTGCAGGTTTGACAAGGGGCGCATGCGCAAATGGGTTTTGCGGATCATGAAAATTGTATGCTTTGAGATACGGGATTGTTGACCTTATGACATCATGCGTTGCAAGAGCCATTCTGCCTGTATCAACTGGGTTAGAAAAAGTGTACGCCCTCCGCCCGTAGTTCGGGCTTGTCAACTGCATTTGCATAATTTCCTGAAAGGAGTTTTAAGCAGATTTGCATGGAAATAAAATAGCTACTCAAGATGCCAATTTTCATTAAAAAGAGAAAAGATGCACCAAGGTTATGTAATTTTGTTGCATCTGGTTCAAATGTTATAACCCAGACCAAACAGGCGGTAAATTAGGTATAAATACTAAAATCCTGGTTCCCTCAGTAAAGCACACATGTGACATTCATTTGCTAAAATGGCGTTCTTTTATATTTATAGAACCAGCATTTTTCAGTTGAAAAACTTTGACAATTTTCGCAGTTCAAGTTGAAACATAGCTGGTGTGTTGTGCTCGTACGAACGGAGTTATGTAAGCGATTCTAACGAGTAACCAAAATTTCTGTTTCTTTTTCTTAGCAATAATAAATAAAACAAAGTGCAGTTAAGTTCCTATATTAAGACCACCTTTCGGACTGTTCAAAAGTTGTCTCAAAGACCACTTTTGAACAGTCCTAAAGGTGGTCCTTACTAGAGGACACTGGGTGTTGTAAATGTTAAAAAACAACGACTACAACATTTTAAATATGATTTCAAAAGGAGAATTAGTCCTAATTTAAGTTGGTCTTAATAGCGGAATTTTACTGTATAAACTCCAGTTTTCTTTGTTTAAAGTGGGGTTTAGCAGGGTTTTCATTACACATACGTGTTAAACGGTGTTAAACTTTCATGACTCCGGAATTACGAAAATAAACCTATACACATACATTGTAAACTTTACCGCCGAAAACAGGGAAATTTTAAGCTGAAAAATTGTGATACTTCTCTTATTTCTGCACAAAATAATGATTGTAGGTACTCGGTAGAACCGCCTCGATAAGGTAGAGCGGAAATAAGAAAAAATAGTTTTACTCATGTAAACCCCAGTTTTACTATATGAAAGTAGGGATTTAGGGGTTTTCAAAATTATAAAGGCATGTGTTCGTGATGGATGTCCGGAAGAGCTATTGACTGTATGGTTTTGTATGACAATCTAAGGCATGTATTATTGTGATACTATAATATTTTTTTTCTTATTTCTGCTACAAATATTGATTGTGGGTGCTTGTTAGAACTGCCTCATTGAAGCGGAATCAGTACCCACAACCTATACCTTTGAGCAAAAATAAGGGAAATAATATATACCTCATATTACCCCACTTTCTGTATATATTCTATTCAGAATTTATTGACAGGGACATGAGAGATAAACAGGGGCGTCTTAAAGTGCCACTATGGAGCAAGTCCGTGGGAGCATGGAGACGTGAAACACCAGAACTTTACTTCTACTACTACTGCTACTTCTACTACTACTACTTCTACTAGATTAAACCTCAAATCAACCAACCAACCAACTACTTCTAGATAAACAGGGGCATGAGAAAGCACAAATGCTTTTGTTTACAGTGCAGTGAATCACTTGTTATTTTACACTTCACGCATTTTGCGACTGGAAAAATACATTTTAGTTATTTTGCAGAATTATCTTCGGTAGAAAATTTTTATTGTCATTTCATGGACTTTTTCAAGAACTTTAAACATTTTCAAGTCAATCTTTTATCAAAAGAGGTGCATTGGTCTCATTTTTTACTTTGCAGTGTTCTGTTTGTTTTAATAGTGTTCAGGATATTATATGCATTTATTTTACTTGACTGTTTCATGTCATATCTCTACATGATGTATATATATATACATGTATATATATGTTAATGTTTTCTTCACGTCTCAAATTGTTCTTAAAAAGTATCAATGCTGCATTACGATAACACAACCGTGCGACATAGTGCATATTTGTCGTCTCCAAAATGGCTACTTTTCTGATGAAAATCCCTGATATTTTTCTTATAAATACTACAAACATAGGTTGTGGGTGCTCGTTAGAACCGCCTCGTTGAGGCGGCTCTAACGAGTACCCACAACCTATGTCTTGGAGCAAAAATAAGAAAAATAATGTATACCCCCGTAAACACCAGTTATCTCTATATAAAGTGGGGTTTACACGGACTTATTCACGTGATGGCAGGTAAAATAGAAGTGAAAGCAATGGTTAGCAATCGATTCAATTATCCCACAGCTCGCATTAGAGACACTAAAGTGAAAAAAAAAAAAAAAAAAAAAAAAAAAAAACACGAACATACAATAACTAGAAACATCACTAGCGGAAAGTCAAAAGGACAGTTACTTTCCCACAAAATGGTCAACTTGCTATCCAAAAACAAAAATGTATAAGCGATACACACATACAAAGATGAACTAAATGAATTCAGCATGTAGGCTTCCTAACTCATCAGTGCAACATCTTCGAGAGAATAATAATAATGTAAATAAATACAGTGATGAAACAACGATGGTGACTCGACAACATGAAATAACTAAAATGCTGAAGCAAAAGAAATCCGATAGGTCCGACCAGAGACAGAGCACCAGGTACCATTTATTTTTAGGCAAAATAGAAGTGAAGGCAATGATCAGGAATACAATTAACCCACAGCGCCCATCAGAGACACCAAATACCCCAATGGA
The DNA here is from genome assembly GCA_963580285.1 of Lucinisca nassula. Lineage (NCBI taxonomy): Eukaryota > Metazoa > Mollusca > Bivalvia > Lucinida > Lucinidae > Lucinisca > Lucinisca nassula. The sequence goes on along the minus strand of OY757018.1, from coordinate 62,838,920 downwards.
AACATCAATAGCGAAAAGCCAAAAGGACAGTTACTTTCCCACAAAATGGCCAATTGGCTGTCCAAAACAAAATAATATAAGCGGCACAAACACCCTAAGACAAGCCATAACAAAAATAAACTGTGACAGAAGAACTGCCTTGGAACGGTCATATATTTTTCTGAATTTATATAGTAAGTCACCATAAAATTTGGGCTCCGATAGGCCTTGTTGCAGAAGAGATTTTGTCGAACGTGGAATTTTGAAACTAAATCGGGATGGCGTCTATAAAACTTAGAAAAGCCATCATGACTGGACTCAGCCATGATAGTACACACAGCACACAGCAAGATGATAGATAATGTATTTATGCAATAAGCATTGATACAACGCAAACGAAGTAATAAAGTATTTATCTATTTTATTTTTTTTTTTTTCATTTTTTTTTTGTTTTGCATTTGCATAGTCGATGCAAAATGAAATAAAAATATTTCATTTTGCGTTGATATGCTTCATATCGACATAAAATGAAATAATGTCAGAAGAACATAGCTGTCTTCGCAGGGAAACCAAAAGCTTAGGAAGCAACATTGGATAATGTCAGTAGGATTAAAACTGAACGTCTTCGTCTAAGGTGTTTTCGTCTCATTCCATATGTGTTTCCTCACATGTGCATAAGCAGCAGGCATCTTATATATGTTTTCTCTATATAAAGTGGGATGGGGGGGGGGGGGGGGTCTTTATTTCACGGACTTGTTCACGTGATGACAAGAAAAATCCACTCTCAGAAATGAAAGGTATGCAATATAATGTATATTATATGGGCTTGAGATGTTTTTGAAAAAAAAAAACAAGATGTGTTTGTGAAACACTGATGCCCCCGGACAGCGCATGTTAAATATGAAAGTAGTATCACTAAGTAATCTTAAATAAGGAGGTCAAGGTCACAAGGTCAAAATTATGGGTTCGTCGGAAAGGTCTTGTGACATAGAATGCACATATGAAATATGAAAGTCCTATCACTTACCAATCGAATGTTATGGCGAATGTTAAAGTTTTGAAAAAAGTAGGTCAAACGTCAAGGTCAGTATCACGAGAGCCAAAATTATGGTACCACTGAAAAGGTCTTGTGAAAAAGAATGCACATGTGAAATATGAAAGCCCTAACACTTACCAATCGAAAGTTATGGACTATGTTAAAGTTTTTAAAAAGTAGGTCAAACATCAAGGTCACGGTCACGAGGTCAAAAATTATGGTACCACTAGAAAGGTCTTGTGACAAGGAATGCTCATGTGAAATATGAAAGCCCTATCACTTACCAATCGAAAGTTATTGACTATGTTAAACTTTAAAAAAAAGTAGGTCAAACATCAAGGTCTAGGTCACGAGGTCAAAAATTACGGTACCTCTAGAAAGGTCTTGTGACAAGGAATGCACATGTGAAATATGAAAGCCCTACCACTTACCTATCGAAAGTTATGGCCAATGTTAAAGTTTTTAAAAAGTAGGTCAAATGTCAAGGTCAATGTCACGAGGTAAAAATATGGTTCCACTAGAAAGGTCTTGTGACAAGGAATGCACATGTGAAATATGAAAGCTCTATCACTTATCAATCGAAAGTTATGACCAATGTTAAAGTTAAAAAAATCAAGGGGAGATAATTCAGCCAAAAATGACAACAGAGTAATGGCCCTTGGTCAAAATGTAGCCCTTGTGATGGTGAATTAGTGTGTGAAATTTCATGGGGCTAGGTCAAATACTTTTGAAGTTATGATCAAGGTTAAAGTTTTTGTGACGGACAGACAAACAAACATACAGCCAGGACAAATATTATATGCACCCCCCCCCCCACCTCCGAATCAAAGATTCTCGGGGGGTGGGGGGGGGGAATAATAAGTAAGCCTCGTAGTGCCGGGCAGTGACCCTCGGGTCCACCCCACAAACCCACGTAAGATTCTTATATTTTTGTTAGTTTGAAGTCTAGTCAAAGTCATTCACAGAATGATAGACAGTTTTTAGTCCCCCGCCCATCGAGGCTTGAAGAAATAGATGGGCTGCACGATGCTTCCACGCAGAGCTGAAACCGACCGCACACGAGTACTGGTAAATCGCTTGGAGCATCTAGGCCTGCCCAGGCAAAGCGGTGCGAGTCGACACGTCCATGCTTATAGACCCTATTTGTTTCATCGGGCGACAGGGCTTGAGATGTCATTTCATCTCAATGTCGGGTAAAAGTCCCACAAAATTGGAAGCAACGTATCCAAAATGACCTATACAGTGTTGACGGGGACGTTAAACATCAAATCAAACAAACAAACAAGAGCAGACAGTTTTGATCCTGATGGAATGGCTCGTTCTTGCCATCAGATAAGGTAGCCTATGGTTTTAGCCTGGGACAGAAATTCTCTTACCCAGGTGTTCCTACCACAGCAAACTACAGTAAAATTTAAATATTAAGACCATCTTTGGGACTGTTCAAAAGTGGTCTTAAAGACCACTTTTGAACAGTCTCAAAAGGTGGTCTCTCATCAGGGGACACTGGATGTAGAAAACAAAGGCAGAATAACTGAAATCTTCTCAAAAAGCTTCTAAAAGCAGATTTAGTCTTAATTTTAGGTGGTCTTAATAGCGGGATTTTACTGTACATAAGTATAGTGTGCGTAAAATTAAACATAAAATTAAATAAAATGAAATTTTCAGTGGTGTTGTGCAAGAAAAACTATCCAATACGGACATGACCTTGCTGAGCGGAACCTGGGTATAGCCTCGGTCCCGCTCAGCACGGTCATCCCTGCCGAGCATGGTAGTTAACCCACTCATGGTTGGCAGTCACCGTTGTTTCATCTCTTCTCTGTGGTTATTTGATTTTTGTGTTCTCGGAGATGTTGCACTGATTAGGTAGAGGGCCTTCATTCGGACTGAACAAACGGAACTTCGGTAAGGGCGAGGATTGCGGCCCCGTAAAATCGATTTAAGCCCGACCCCCCCCCGCCCCAGTGGAATTCGTTTCACTGATCGTTCCAAGGTGGTTCCTCTGCCGCGGTTTATTTTTGTTATAGTCTTTGAGTGTGTGTATCGTTTATATGTGGGTAAGGTTTGTTTTCGGCATTGGATAGCCAATTGGACATTTTGTCGGAAAGTGTCTGTCCTCTTGGCTTTCCGCTATTGGTGTTTCCATTAGGGTCTAGTTATTTCATGTTTGTGTGGTATTATTTTTCGTTTGGTGTCTCTGTTGGGAGCTGTGGGTTAATTGTTGTATCGAATCCTGACCATTGCCTTCACTTCTATTTTCCAATTAGAAACGCGGCAGTGGTGATCGTGCTTCTATCCGTGGACGTTATTTCCGGTCCAACCGAGGAGTGGGTGGGAGACAATGATCCTCGCTTCTTCATGTCTGGGCTGACGGCACTGGAACAGCGTTGGTCCAAATGTATCATTCTAGAGGGCAATTACATCGAGAAAGAAGAGGTATATCTCGCCCAGAAATAAGTTAGGCTGTTTTTTTATTGACCCGCCCTCGTGCGATACCCTAGAGGTACATGTATTGTAGTAAATATTAATTCTTGGAAAGTCTCTAAACCTCTAGTAAAACCCCGTCGAAAGTTTATGCAATAAATTAGATTACTTCATCCTGTGTTCCCTTGCCTTCTTCAATAAATAGCACTCATTGTCTCACTTTTGAAATGAAACGACCCGATCTTCACACGTCCTTGGCTTTAAAATACCATTTCATTCTCAAGTTAGCTTTAAATTAAATGCAAAAGCGTTTGTTCACCACGCGGTTCCATATTAGGTAATAATTATTCGCCTTTTCCTTCCCTTCTGCCTAAGGCGCCACTTCAAATGAGTCCTTTGAAAGGAGATAGCAAGACTTTTCACACTTTTGTCTTTAAGATGTGTGCTTTTGACATGCGGGTCTCTGTGTGAAGAAGGTTGAGGGTAGGAAGATGAACGTTGCGCAATATTATTGGTATGGAATGAAAATAGCACAAAGATATTGGTTTTGACAAAATAATGGCGCACATTGGCGGAAAGCAATGAATGCTAATTCTGTCTGCAGACTTTTGAATGACGTTAAAATGATATTACAAAAACATGCCATATTAAAAAAGACCTGCGTGCATTTAAGAATGTTTTGCTGAAAAACTGAAACTGTACTTTATTGCTAAAAGGCCACCTTAATCAAAACAGCAAAATTGTCACTTCTCTTTGTTTGCTTTTAATTGTTTCCATTCTTGGACATTAATTGCACATAAATAGCATTGGTATACATTACAGATAATGTGGTTTAGCCAACTGCATGAATGAGAAGTCATTCAAAAAGCTCTTCATTTTTAGGCAGATTTTAAGTATCCTCCCTCTCACGTTTTGTCACCTTGATATTTCACCGCATTCATTATAAGGTTGAAGAAGAAACAGCCAAATGAGCCAACGCATGACAAAACCTACAATAAGACATGCGCGCCCAGCGAAGACTCGGATCAGCCTGCGTATCCATATAGTCTAACCTGAGACTTCTCTTGCAGCATGAAGGAGCAATCGGCCCATAGATATCTTTAGAGCGCACATCGAAGACTCTGATCAGACTGCGTGGATGCGCAGGTTGATCTGAGTCTTCGTTGGGCGCACATGTCATATTGTAGGTTTTGTCATGCGTTGGCTCAAATGTAATTACCAGAATAACATGTACGCGAAATGAAGACCCCCCCCCCCCCAAACACACACACAAACACACTAAATCTCACTTTATTATATAGACAAAAGTGTGGTTTAAGGGGTATTCATTTGTTTTCTTATTTCTGCTCCAAAACATAGGTTGTGGGTACTTATTAGAACCGCCTCAAAATTCGGGCTCCGATAGACCTTGTTGCAGAAGAGATTTAAGTCTAACATTGAATTTTGAAATAAAATCGGAATGACGTCTATAAAATTTAGAAAAGGCTTTACGTAGTTTATGATACCGATAACCCTGATTAGGAAGTTTAGCAGTTAACAACTTATTACGAGTGTTGAAGACGGTTACCTGACTAGACACTCTGGCAAATCGAATTAATTGCGATATATAAACGCCATAGGATGCCGCACGAGGAAAATCACCATTCAAGAAAAGAACATTTACAACCCCAAAAGCAAAATCATCACGTTTATCATACACTTTGCAGGTAACAAGCCCATATACAATAAACAGATGTAAATCCAAAAAACGGGGCCTCGGTATCAGAAAAAAATTGCTTTATTTAACAGAAGCTCTGGTGGGTAAATTTGACTGATCAAAACCATCGAAATAGGTATTGTCAATATCAAATAAATCATCCAAATATCTAGAAGTCGAGGCTTCAATGATTTCATATTGGTTTTCAACGGAAAGGGACATCATGAAGTCTCTTTCATATCACAACAAGAACAGATCAGCCACAAGGGGTGTGCATCCGCGCATTCTGAACAGTTTTAGCTCTGCCTGGAAGCATCATGCAGCCAATCTTCTTATTCAAGCCCCGTTTCTGTTTCTGACTGGTCGTCAAGCTTCAGATGAGGAGTCATTTGAAAATGTTGACCGCCGCGGTGAAGAAAACTGACCACGGACCATGTACAGCCTATACGCGCACCTGAAACCTATGTCTCAGGTTCACTGAAAATGTCATGATAAAAAAGTTTAAAACATATTTATTTCAAAAGACTAATGTTTAACAAATACAACATAAACATGTCGCCCCCTCTCATCGGGGCTTGAAGAAATAGATGGGTTTGTTGATGCTTCCACGCACAGCTGACACCGACCGCCCACGAGTACTGGTAAACCGCTTAGAGGATCTAATATGTTCTAGAAAGGGTCATCCTTTGGAAGCAAGGAATACACCATAGAACTGGAAAATATGGAGTGTACATGTTTTCTGGACCAGTCTAGCTAGTTTCGGCCAATTAGGCCTCATCAGTGACCCTCAAATATTTTCAAAATTCAACAACTGAAACAATGATCCCAAAGGACAAGAAAATATAAACTACACTAAGCCTGCACAGGCAAAGCAGTGCGAGTTGGACCGTCCATGCTTTTAAACCTTATTGGTTTCATTGGGCGAAAGGGTTTGAGATGTCATTTCATCAAAAGTCCCACAAAATTGGAAGCAACGTCTCCAATTAAACATCAAATCAAACAAACAAACAAAACAACATAGAGGAAGCTGAAAGCTATACCTATTTACAGCGAAATCTCATGCGAACTCATTTATGCGGATATTGGTGTAATGTGCTGGAGGAGGAAATCATAGTACCCAGAGAAAACCACCGACCTTGCACGGGCGACCACTGCGAGCAGTCGAATCTGGACAACAGCGGTGACAAGCGAGGGACAAACTCTAGCGCTTACGAGTCGTCATATTTTTCCGGGTTTACCCGTTTTCATTCTGGCCCGAACTTGAAAACGGAGCATATTTCTCTATTTGAACTGCATAAAGCTAATTGCAATTACATTTTAATGTTTAATGGAGAATGGGTACGGCTGACATATTATGCCCAATATTTTCAAGGGGAACAACTTTGGGGATTTTTCCGTTTGCTTTCCTAAGAGCTTACTTCCTATGATATAGGGTCCATTCTTAAAGGAAAGAATTTGCTCCTGGGGAGCAAATTCTTTCCTTTAAGAATGGGTCCCTAGGAGAAAATGTTTTCCTTCAAGAGTGGACCGCTATATTATGAGAGGGGATTTGAAAATCAACATTGAATTAGTTGTCTCCCGTAGATGTGTAAACATTTCCGTTAAGTCTCGGTCTGGGTGATAGGTGCAGCGATAAAACATGATCCATGAAGTTTAAGAATATTTACTTATTTAAGTTTGAAATCTGATACTGCCTGACGAATTCCATGCATAATAAATTGTAAATTTCAACGCAATGAAAGACATTTTATATAACAGCGCATGTGATTAAAATTTGATATAATTCTAACAAAGATTGCTGAACGTTATTTTTCATGTTTTAATGGTTAGTTTCAGGTATACGAGGTATTTTATCCACATCAAAATGACCTGTGTGTGATCTGATCAGTTTCTTTACATAACACCTAATTCAAGAAATACGTACATGTACCAAAACAGTGAGGATTCACACTGTGTAGTTCACTGTACAGTCGGTTTTTACTGTACGATCATGATCGTTTTGGTCTGTACGCCATTAGTCGGATTTCTCCGCGACGTGTGTTGTATTTATTTAGTATTCATCAGATTGAATGATAGCTATAGTGTCGGGGAGGATAAAAGACATGCATAACCCTTATGTTCCCTGCACTGAACGGTATAATGTGAGGCGCAGCATGACAAAAAAAAAACTGTTTTCGGGGTTTCGACCAGATAAGACACAAACCTATCTGCTTTCTTATACAGATTTGGAAGTGTCCTGAAATGTTAGACATAGAACCTAGATGCACTGCACAAAGTTCAGGAGCGAACACAAAGGTGTAGATAAGCCTGCGCATGCGCGCAAGTTGATCTATATCTTTGTTGTTTGCAAATAGTTAAAACAGGTTTCCCCATTATGTTGCCCATGTTTGACTATTCATTTCGATATGCGACCTATACCCCTTATCATCTTTAAGTCTGTGAGCTTTACACTCGTTTAAAGTAAATAAATCTCTTGTACAAAAAGGCTGTCTGGGGAACCTCTTATAAGTTCAAATTTGTATTCCGTCAGTTGTTTCGAAAACCAAAATTAGAGAATCTATTTAAGAATAATTTTATTAAAAGGTGATGGAAGCACAACAGAGCTGAAAATTGTGCTTTTGCTACACGCGAACGACCGACACAGATGTTGATCAGTCCGAGCACCCACACAGTCTTATCGGCACCTTTATGTTTGTTGCTTGGATCCAGTTTTGGTGTATGAACTTTCAAGAACGGGTCTCCGTGGCCCTGAGGTAACATCGTTGACTCTTAATCATTAGGTGTCCCATCGCTGTGGTTCGAGCCTAGCACGGGTCACATTTGAGAAGCCAAATTCTGCAACGGAATAGTCATTTGGTTTTTCTCCGGGTACTCAAGTTTTCGCCCACCTCTGATTAGCTATTGGCTTGAAATAAGTGAAATAATCGTGAAATGGTCGTACAATCAAAACCAAAAAGATGTGTTTGTAAAACACGAACATGTTCTCAGGCCAATGCCATTTTTTCTTTTTTTTTTCTTGAAAGTAGGTCACAGGTCAAAATGTTTTTTATGAGTGGGACGCCCTTGCCACAAGGAACCTATATGCCAAATAAGAAAGCTGTATTTGAAAAGGTTCAACAGTTATGACCAATGCTTTATTTTTCTTTGAAGTAGGTCACAGGTCAAGATCACAGGATAAAATTTATTGTATGATTGGGAAGCCATTGTCACAAGAAACCTACATGCCAAATATGAAGGCTCTATCTCAATCGGTTCAAAAGTTATGACCTGTGTTAATGTTGTCCAACCAGCGAACAAACCAACCAACCAATCAACCAACCAATCAACCAACAAACAAAAACAATATGTGAATATCCACATTTATTTATTTATTAATTATTTATTTATACCCTGCAAACCTTAGTTTTATCTATATAAAGTGAGGTTTAGAAGGGTGTTCATCTCACGGACTTGTTATTGTGACAAAACCAGACGTGCACTTGTAAACAATTCCAATGAATAAAAAGAGACGCTACAAAAACGGTAGACCAAGATAAAGAGGGCATATGAACCAGTTCTATAGAAACTAAAAAAAAATAAATAATGGCATATGAACCAGTTCTATAAATCTAAAAAAAAAACAAGAAAAAAAAGGCATATGAACCAGTTCTATAAAAACTAAAAAAAAAAAAAAAAGGCATATGACCCAGGCCTATAAACAACTAAAAAAAAAGGCATATGAACCAGTTCTATAAAAACTGAAGAAAGGCATAGGAACCAGTTCTATAAAAACTAAAAACTAGCACATCTCATCATAGGCTGTCGACAAGGCAGATGGTACTCTAAAATGAATGATGAATGTGGTCACATAAATGGGGAATACTAAGCTAAGAAGTTTCGGCTACAAAGCATCATCAGTGATTCATTGTATAAGGACCCACTAAACTTTTGTATCGGTACCCCAGATTTCATCTGCAAGAAACGGTGCCGTAATAGCTGCTAGCTGTGATGCAAAATGTCAGAATGTGGTGCAAAATTATTATTGACATCATAATTGTATTATAAGCATGTCTGGCAGGCTTGAACACCAAGAGAGATGAAACGATCTAAGTCTTCACAGACTTTCGACAACTAGATGATACAGAAAATAGAAAATTGCACTACAAATTCGTTTAACAAAGCGAGAGGGATGAATTAAGTATAATCTATTGCGTGAAAATGAATTTGTTTCCATGTTAGAGAAGCCCATAGAGAGCTCCTAATAGAGTCATAAAATATACTTCTATTCAGAAATATCCCCAGTGATTTACGTATGCGTTTGAAAAACTCCTGCTCTCATTAAGGCACCGTGTTACCGCACTGTCATAGGCTTTAATTAAAGTTGAAGAGTAACAGACTTTTTGTAAAGACATCAAGAAAATTTAATGACTTTGGGTTTTGTAAGAAACCAACATTTAGAGACGGAAAATGCGAAGCCATCTAATGATGCTACCAGCAGTGTCTGGAACTGGATTCTGAGTTTTGAGATTTAATAGTAGTATTACTATAGCACTAGGCCCCGCCCATTTGGGATCGGAAAAATAGACTGGGCTGCATGGTGCTGCCACGAAGAGATGAAACTGACCTCACATGAGTTATGGTTAAAAACTTAAAGCCTGCCCATGCAAATTGTTGTGTGTTGGACTGTTCTTGCGTATAAACCCTACTGGCTTGAGATGCCATTTTAGCTAAAAAAAAAACGGGTAAAAGTCCCACAAAATTGGAAGCAGTGTCTCCAAAATGACCTAAATAGTGTTGACGGGGACGTCAAACAAACAAAAAACTATTGCACTATAATCTCACACTCTCGTTAATAAGTCTGTGTAATGAACACCCCCGTAAAGCTCACTTTATACAGAGAAAACCGGGTTTTACAGGAGTATATATTCTCTTATTTCTTCTCCTAGATATAGGTTGTGGGTGCCCGTTAGAACCGCCTCAAGGTTCTAACGAGCACACACAACCTACATTTGAACTGCCTCAATGAGGCGGTTCTAACGAGCACACACAACCTATTTGGGACATTAATAAGAGAAATATCGCAAATTTCCATCAGAAAAAATAACAATTTTTGAGACGGTCCTCCCTGGACTAGTGGTTAAGAGCGCTAACTCTTAATCATTAGGTCTCTCACCGCTGTGGTTCGAGCCTCGCCTGGGGTAACATGTGAGACGCCAAGTTCTGCAACGGAAGGTCAGTGGTTTTTTATCCGGGTACTCCGGTTTTCGCCCACCTCTGATTAACGATCGGCTCGATATGAGTGAAATAATCTTGAAAGGGCCCTAAAACCGAAACCAAAAAAAAACAAAAACAAAAAAACAACAACAACAGTTTTTGAGATATGAAATAATGCACTAATAAGTCCCACAGATGTGCCATCGTGATGGTTAAACCCTTCTACAGTCGAACTTCAATGGCTCGAACATCTTTGGGGCCATGATTTGTTCGAGACATGGGTAGTTGGAGATACTGAGGGTTAATCCTAACGCCATTACAGGAGGCATAGTAGTAATAACCCATTACATGCTAGTGGACTCTTCCATTGCTATATGTTGGACAAGTCCATTTGCCATATAAGGGGTGTCAGCCCTATTATTTCGTTTTCATTCTTTTTTTTTTTTAACCGAAAATTCTGTTAGCAAACAGTGTAGGCCCTGATCAGTCGCCGCGTTCTGCGGCGTCTGATCTGGGCCTACACTGTTTGTCAAGGTAACCCCATCAGGGGTTTCCCGCATACAATGGGATAAGGGATAAATATTTACTGGATTTATAAAATAAATATGCAATGAAACTTCGATAACTCGAACACCAGTAGTTCATTTACCACGGCTAACTCGAAATCGTTCTACATTTCCTTGTATTTTGAAAAGGTATGTTGTGTGCACTCATTAGAATCGCCGCAATGAGGCGATCGCCTCATTGAGGCGATTCTAATAAGTACACACAAGCTACCACTGTTCTTAAGTGATCCAGAATATGCCCCATGACCTGGCAGTCTGATTAAACCTCAGTAGCTCGGGCTACCCATTTCTCGAACAAATCGCCATAGTCCCAAAGGACCTTAGGATTTCGAGTTTTTAAGTTCGACCGTATGTTGAGGTTACTCATTAGAATCGCCTCTGGACCAGAAAAGCTTGTTTTGGCCAATTCTGCCTCACCAGTGACTCTCAAATATTCTCAAAATTCCACAATGGGATCAATGATTCATTAGGACTAGAAAATACAATCCAGACTATGATGAAGGGCGAGGCATTTTACGGCCACCACACATTCCATTAGCAAACAGAATGACCTTAAATATGGCCCATAAAATGATTATCTTTTCAAAGCAAGGAATTTACCACAAAACTGAACAATATGTAGTGTACAAGACTGCATAGATGCACAGTATTAACTGTGTGTTGAAATATGGCTGGGCGAATCTCACATCATCGTTATCTTAATGAGTTAATAAGTAAATGCTCGGAGGACATTTCAATTGTTCAGTCAAGTACATTATAATGAAAACTTCACAAGCGGAAAACCAAAAGGACAGTTACTTTCCCATAAAAAAAGGCCAAACAGCAATCCATAATAATACAAATAAAAAAGATACAATGTACACTCAGTGGCCATAAATGAGTTCCCAAAACTGTTTGACGTCGTGATGTCTGTAAATCTGTAACTACATTTCCAGATCAAATTATTACAAAATAAAAAAAAATGCATGTTATGTTTACTAGATGGTATTGTTTATTCATTACCAATAACAAATATAGAAATTTGTCTTAGAAATCTTGCCATGCACAGCTCTGGTATATTCTTCATTTAGAGTACCGTGGTTTTAAAAATGGCTTCAAAATTCTGTGCTGGCTCACAGATTTCTTCTTATTCTGAATGATTAAGATTTTCTCCTATAATCTATATAATTTTGGTTACTCTGATGTAGTTTTAGTATGATGAACAGCCGAGAAGCCAAATATGTTTTCATTTTCTCAACTGAATTAATTCCCTGGCAGAAAAATAGTTGCTATGGAAACATCAAGTTAGTAAGCTGCATAGTTTCTATCTAAAGTAGTGTCACACTCTCTAATATTTTAGTAACAATCATTGAAAGGAAGTATCTTTCTTTCATATAGGAAATGTAGCTATCAACGGTGGATAACGTCTAGATGGATGTTAGTCTTTATGGGGGTACCCATAGAGATTGACAAATTTATTAGACACTATTATACAAAAAATGAAGTCTTTTGTAAAAATAAAGTCTACAATGATGCTTTTAATTAACAATATATTTTACAAAATTTTACAACATATTTTTATCTTGTTTCATGGCGCGCAAAGAGTGCAAGGCTGTTCAAATAAGCTCATTGTTTCCTGGATCTCCTTGCTGCTTCAGTCCCCTATGGTATAATCAAACACACAATTTTTGCTAGATAGTATGATTCAATATATCTCAAATCAGATATAAAACAAAGTCCATTTTTTGTCTGTTCCCTTGGTGTCTATCACCAAAAATATTAGTTATTCAGTGATTTTGACGTATTTATGTTCCATCCGAAAGCAGGTTAGATTTCACATAAAGTGTTGTCTCTAAGCAATATTATACACAATCAGATTGTTTTCCAGTATTTTGCCAACATATCTACCAATTTATATCTAAAAAGATAAGAAATTGATAATTTTATAAATCTTTTAGTACACCTACCCTGATTTTTTAAAGGAAAGGTGCTAATCTGTATACTGTCTGATGATGCCATGGCAACTGATGACATCATTATTGTAATAAGTGCTGATGTAAACATATACCCTAAATAAATAGATGGACCAATTAGCATTTGAGTATGATTTGTAATTAGGCAGAAAATTACAATTCTTTCAGATCATATTTTTCCCCTATTTCTTATCAGCCATTTTGGGAACTCACTTATGGCCACTGAGTGTATAAGCAAGACGAATTATAACAATAATAAACCAAACCACCTTGGAACGATCAGTCAACATTTTCTATTTGTGAGGTTTGGGGGGTGGGGTGGGGTGGGGGCTTAAATCGATTTTACGTGGCTACAATTCACGCCCGTGGTTCTGTCGTGTTTTAGACAAATAATTTCTTCAGTCCGCATGAAGGAGAGTCACATCTACGACAACAGGAAAATCATACATATGCAGTGAAATTCCGCTATTAAGACCACATAAAATTTAGACTAATTCTGGTTTAAAAAGCTTATTAAGAAGGGTGCAGTTATTCTTACTTCGTGGTTTCTGCACACAACGATCTCTGTTCAGTGACCACCTTTTGGACTGTTCACAAGTGTTTTTTAAGACCACTTTTGAACAGTCCCAAACGTGGTTTTCATTAGGTAAACATGCCTATACAAATACATAGCCACCTTTATCGCCGAAAAAATGAAAATTTTATGATGAAAAATCGTGATATTTTTCTTATTACTGCTCAAAATATAGATTGTGGGCACTCGTTAGAACCGCCTCATCGAGGCGGTTCTAACGAGTACCCACAATCTATATTTTAGAGCAGAAATAAGAAAAATAAGGAATACCCCCGGAAACCCCAGTTTTACTATGTAAATGTGGGGTTCAAAGGGGTCAAAATTATATAGGCGTGTTTTCATGATGACTATTAGAATTTTACTGTAGTTTCGTTTGGTGCTCATTGTACGACAACAAATGTGAGTACGGGTTCTCATAAAAACACACAACGTATCTTTTCACCAAAAGAAGAGGAAGACGTAGCGACATGACCGTAGAAGTGAAGGCAATGATAAGGATCGATCTAATTAACCCATACCTCCTATCAGAGACACCGAAGGGAAATACACACAGACACGAAATAACTAGACCCTAATGGAAACAGCAATAGAGGAAAGCCAAAAGGACAGCTATTTTTCCACAGAATGGCCAATTGGCTATCCAAAACATAACACACATTCAAAGACGAACTATAAAAAAAAATAAACCGTGACAGAAGAACCGCATTGGAACGGTCAGTTACAAAAAAAAAAAAAAAAAAAAAAACATTGACAGACTGGTCTTTCTATGCAGTTACCAAAATTATTGCGGATTCCGTCTGGCTCTCACTGACAGGGCCACTGGTGAGGCGGTCTATGAGGTATATTGCTTTCTATGGCTATAGGTGGGAATAATATATTACTTTTTATTGCTTTAGACGCCATTAATAAATACCTTTCTATGACTTTAGATGACAATACCATATAACTTTCTATGGCTTTAGAGGACAATAATATTTTACTTTCTATAGCTTGAGATGGCAATGACATATAACTTTCTATGGCTTTAGAGGACAATAATATTTTACTTTCTATAGCTTGAGATGGCAATGCTATATAACTTTCTATGGCTTTAAAGGACAATAATATTTTACTTTCTATAGCTTGAGATGGCAATGCTATATAACTTTCTATGGCTGTAGAGGACAATAATATTTTACTTTCTATAGCTTGAGATAGCAATGCTATATAACTTTCTATGTCTTTAGAGATCAATAATATTTTACTTTCTATAGCTTGAGATGGCAATGCTATATAACTTTCTATGGCTTTAGAGGACAATAATATTTTACTTTCTATGGCTTGAGATGGCAATGCTATATAACTTTCTATGGCTTTAGAGGACAATAATATTTTACTTTCTATAGCTTGAGATGGCAATGCTATATAACTTTCTATGGCTTTAGAACACAATAATATTTTACTTTCTATGGCTTGAGATGGCAGTGCTATATAACTTTCTATGGCTTTAGAGGACAATAATATTTTACTTTCTATGGCTTGAGATGGCAATGCTATATAACTTTCTATGGCTTTAGAGGACAATGGTATTTTACTTTCTATAGCTTGAGATGGGAATGCTTTATAACTTTCTATGGCTTTAGAGGACAATAATATTTTACTTTCTATAGCTTAAGATGGCAATGCTATATAACTTTCTATGGCTTTAGAGGACAATAATATTTTACTTTCTATGGCTTGAGATGGCAATGCTATTTAACTTTCTATGGCTTTAGAAGACAATAATATTTTACTTTCTACGGCTTTAATATATTGCATCCTATGTCTTTAGATGACAATAATATTTTACTTTCTGTGACTTTAGATGACAATAATATACAATTTTCTATGACTTTAGATGTCAATGATATTTTACTTTGTATGGCTTTATATGGCAATGAAATTTTACTTTCTCTTGCTTTAGATGGCAATAATGATTACTTTTTACGGCTTAAGCTGGCAATTATATAGAACTTTTTTGGCTTTAGATGTCAATCATATTTTACTTTCTATGGCTTAAGATGGCAAATATGTAGAACTTTTTATGGCTTTAGATGTCAATAATATTTTACTTTCTATGGCTTTGGATGGCAATACTATAGTACTTTCTATGGTTTTCGATGGCAATAATATATTTCTTTCTATGGCTTATGAGTACAACAATATTTTACTTTCTATTGCTTTAGATGGCAATAATATATTACTTTTTTACTTTCTATGGCTTTCGATGCAAATAATATATTTCGTTTTATTGCTTTTGATGACAACAATATTGTACTACCTACGGCTTTAGGTGGCGATGCTAATTTACTTTCTATGGCCTTAGATAGCGATAATATTTTACTTTCTATGGCTTTAGATACAACAATATTATATTTTTGGGGGGTTTGGATGACAATAATATATTACTTTCTATGGCTTTAGATGGCAATATCTCATTACTTTCTATGGCTTCAGATGGCAATATTTCATTACTATATATGGCTTTAGATGGCAATATTTCATTACTTTCTATGGCTTTAGATGGCAATATTTTATTACTTTCTATGGCTTTAGATGGCAATATTTCATTACTTTCTATGGCTTAAGATGGCAATATTTCATTACTTTCTATGGCTTTAGATGGCAATATTTCATTACTTTCTATGGCTTTAGATGGCAATATTTTATTACTTTCTATGGCTTTAGATGGCAATATTTCATTATTTTCTATGGCTTTAGATGGCAATATTTCATTACTTTCTATGGCTTTAGATGGCAATATTTCATTACTTTCTATGGCTTTAGATGGCAATATTTTATTACTTTCAATGGCTTTAGATGGCAGTATTTTATTACTTTCTATGGCTTTAGATGGCAATATTTTATTACTTTCTATGGCTTTAGATGGCAATATTTCATTGCTTTCTATGGCTTTAGATGGCAATATTCCATTACTTTCTATGGTTTTAGATGGCAATATTTTATTACTTTCTATGGCTTTAGATAGCAATATTTTATTACTTTCTATGGCTTTAAATGGAAAGATTATATTCCTTTATGTGAGTCTAGATGACGTTCACTGCAGTATGTTTTCTTTCTATTTTGTTTACTTTTAATTTTGTTTGCAGACACCACGTGGTCTGTCAAATTGGTCAAATCGTCCTGAGGGATTAAGCCGAACGTTGATTTCAAACCACCTTATGCAAATTGCAGCAAAATTATAACACACTTGAAGGTTCAAAGGCAAACTTGAAACTGGATCCAACTGGGTCTAACGATGTTAGTAGATAAGTTTCGCTGAAATTTGCATAATTTCATACGGGAATATACTGTTTGCTGATAAAATGTGAGTAGACCTTTTCAGCAGCAAAAGATACTAATGTTGGTGGAACAGTAAACAGGTTTGTCGCCTACAAGTGCGTTAAAGCCAGACACGCTTTAAAACTGGAACCAGATCTACAAAACACAATTTTATCCAGGAATACAAGCAGCAGAATGCCACGAAGCCACCGACCGCTCAGGAACGGCCAATATCATCCAACTATAACTACTCTGAAACGATAAACTATGCCATAATTATAGGTATCATATTCCACGGACTGGTAGACACTACTGTGAAATTTTAATAACACGAACCGAACACGGATGGCTTATTCGAACCTTGTGAGTCCCTAGACAATTCTTTCGATAGCTCCAGCTATATCTGAATAATTTCTGATTCTGTATTGTGTGTTCTCATAAGAATCGATTCCAATTAGTACACACAACATTGCCTTATTTTTTAGAAAACCAAAAAGGTATTTTGAAGGTGTATTATTGAGCTACCGGGTCTCAATTTTTTTTTTCTAGTTTTTATCTTCAATGCATACTCCTTTGCCATGTGTACACTTTTGGAGCCAAATACAGCTTCAGAACTTTGTGAAAATGGTCGTTTTTATTCGTGCGTACCCTTCGCTCTGAACATGTGTTCGGAATTTCTGTTCTAAAAATAAATCTGTCACTTTACACATACATGGTGACAGTATCATCTCTGAGTGTCGTGACTTATGGTATTCAGCGTCACATTTTTTTCCGATTCAGGCATGGCCTACGCAAGCAAGGCCAAAAATGAACGTCGCATAACATTATATATGGGGATTCTATTTTTGTCACGAACTGAAAATAGATCTAACTAGTGTTCGAAACCTAGTTAGGGAATCCCTCTCAAACTCGTTTACCTGTCATCATAATTGTTCGCATTTTTGCATAAAATGCATTCATTTGTATTGTTTTAAAGAAAAATACCGGCTATATGTATTTACTTTTGGAAGCATTTTTTCCAGATAGCTCAATAATTGACCTTTAATTCATTCCCGTTATGCCTCATGACCTGGGGTCAGTGTTCGAAACTCACGATGTGGATAGTTAGCGTATCCTTAAAAGTCTGTCCATTTAATATGGCATTTGCTGACAAAATGAAAGCATCTTTTGCATTTGCAAAAGCTACTCCCATTTTTTCAGCAAAATATCACTATATTAGATATTGTAAGGCGGTTCTTCTGTGGCGGTTTATTTACGGTGTTGTTTGTTACTTACTGTGTGTATCACTTGTGTCTTTTTATTTTGGATGGCCATAAGCCTATTTTGTGGGAAAGTAACTGTCCTTATGGCCTTCCTTTGTTTAGGTTTCCATATGGTCTGGTCGCTTAATGTTTGTGTTCCTTTCCCTTTGGTGTCTTTGATGGGTGGAGTAAGTTTATTATATCGATTCCTGATCTTTGTTTTACTTCTACTTTACTAGAACACTTAACAATTTGACTACTGACGAGCTCGCTAAGCTAACGATGCTTGGAACAACTGGGCCCTGAAGCTATGATAAAACCTCTGTAGTTCGAAGCTCCCCTATACCGATCAATTAGTCATGGCCCCAGAGATATTCGAACAATCGAGGTTCGACCGTATAAGTAACATTCCGCTATTAAGAAAAGGTAAAATTAAGACAAATGCTTCATTTGTTACACCTAGAGTGTCATGTTGTAATAGACCACCTTTGGGTCTGTTCAAAGTAGGTCTTAAAGACCACCTTTGAACAGTCCCAAAGGTGGTATCTATAGGAATTTTACTGTAAATGCGTTTCGCTTAAGGCCTATCAGAATACCATACATTTCTTCTGGCAGTAATTATGGTCATATTGTCTGCAATTTTATATAGAAAAAGATACATATACTGTAATTTATGCATGGTTTGCATGTCCTAAAATGCATGAAAAAGTTTTTATAAGCCATACAATGCAGAAAGAAATATTATATTTAACTGTCCAAATCATAGTAATCAAATTTCAAAAGGCATGTCAACTGCATTGTGCAGTAATTTCTTGCGTGATATTTTATGTCAGACGAGATATACACCTGATAAGGAGCATAATGTGTCTATGAATATTTTTAAAAAGACTCCGCTGGATATTATATCTTCAAATAATAAGGTCTGCCACTTATACACTATGATCAAGTCTCATTTCAAATTTGGTTTTCGCGCAAACAGGTTAATTGCATAATAGTTCAGGCTGAAGGTCTCACGCAAAGTAGGCCTACTGCATTTTAACCTGTTAAATTAATGGCTAGGTTTAACTGTAACCAGTTGCACTTGATTGTAAGGATAGTAAACATTGTTTACGAACGTGAAAGATACTCGTACAGACAACAATAAAAACAGTATGCCTAAAGCCTGAAGCAAGAGACACGGGTTTCAAAACGGCACTACATCATGTTGACTATTCCGTATAAAAATGTTCTTGTAAATCCCAGTTTATATTGCAAAAAGTGGGTTTTATGGATGGAGTAAGTTAATTGTATCAATTCCTGGTCTTTGTTTTACTTCTACTTTAAAGTCATTTACACCAATTTCATATCTTTTGCTCAAAAGCTTAGATGGTGAAATGGAAGTGGAGGCAATGATCAGGAATCGATACAATTAACCCACAGCTCCCACCAGAGACACCAAAGGGAATGAAACACAAACATGAACAACAGACCCTAATGGAAACATCAGCAGCGGAAAGCCAAAAGGACAGTTACTTTCCCACAAAATGGCCAATAGGCTATCCAAAATAAAATAATATAAGGGACACAAACACTCAAAGACAAACCATAACAAAAATAAACCGCGACAGAAGAAACTCTTTGGAACGGTCAGCGGAAACGAATTCCACTGGGGGGGGGACTTAAATCGATTTCTCGTGGCTACAATACTCGTCCTTACTTCCGTCGCGAGATTTAGACAAATAATTTGTTCAGTCCGCATGAAGACCTCCTAACTCATCAGTGCAACATCTCCGTGAACACAAAAAATCAAACAACCACAGAGATGAAACAACGGTGAGGACTCGACAGCAAGAAACCACTGAAATGCCGGAGCAAACGAAAACCCAACAGTTAGACTCCGATGGGCCCAACCAGAGACAGGGTATCAGGCACCAACAAACAGTACATTGAATTAGATCGCTCTAATTCTCAGTAAGCCTTTACGCTGGAGCTGTCATAGAATCTGGGCCTGACCCATCGGCGTGCAATTAAAGAGGGAAGCAAAGTTGTCAACCGTGATTGGGTTAACTACCATGCATACAGTCTGTCGTATAACATTTATGTTGTACCCAGTCTTTTTATTTTGAAGAATGATTTTACGAAATTGGGTGCTGAAGTCTTTGCGGTTATATATTTTTCGGAATTTATATACTAAGTCACCATAAAATTCGGGTTCCGATAAACGTTGTTGCAGAAGAGATTTATGTCCAATATTGAGTTTTGAAATTAAATCAGAATAACGTTTTTAAAATTTTGAAAAGGCTCTGCGTACCCTGATTAAGAAGTTTAGCCATTAACAATTGGGACCATTCTAATGAATATCATTAATCTGTTTTGCACCTGAGGCGGTTGTAACGAGTACCCACAATATATGTTTGAAATAAAAAGGAAGATACCAACTATTTTCAGCAGATAAAAGTATCAGAAGGTGATTGAACTCCGAGATGTACGAATTCTTAACCCTCTCCCTGTTTTCGGTGTAGATGTCTTCAAAACAAAGCAAAATAAACCGAGAAAATGAAAACTATTGGCGAAAATAGTCACACAGGCACTCCAGAAGAGGAAGAGTTAGAGTAGCAAGAATATAGACACGGAAATGGAAAGAAAAAGATAGAAAAGAAACTTGTGAAAGCGAACAAATCCAGTAATCATAGAGGAGATCCCAAGAACCCAAAGCCTGCACGGCGACCACAAGGCAAGAAAGTGCCAAAGAGAACTGAAACAATACAGCAAGAGTCAAGCCTTTATTCATGACATCTGCAGCGGATTAGATGCATCAGGTGATCCAGAAGAGTAGAGACACCGTTCACACTTCAGCAATGGATTTCCTAGGGCCAGTATCTCGCAAATACCAAAATAGAAGTGGAGGCAATGATCAGGAATCGATACAATCAACCCACAGCTCCCATCAGAGACACCAAAGGGAAAGACGCGAATGATGAAGAAATCCAGGGACTCCTTGAAGAGAAAGACTAAACCCACAAGGCATTCCTCAGTGATACCAGCTCTGTGCCGTCTATTCAGTTATGTGCAAGCCAGTCCGGACTAGGCTAAGAGATATGATAGAATCCTGGCTCAGCAATAAGACTGATAAAATCCAGTCCTTTGCAGATAGAAAGGATATGAAGGAGTTCTTTGGGAACCTCTTAGTGCAGATGGAACTAGACTGCTGACTGATAAAGAAGTTATCTGAAAAGATGGGCTAAGCACTTTGATAGTGTTCTTATTCGGCCATCATCTATCAATGATGACGCTATCAGCAGACTATCCCAGGTGAAATGTAATCTGCTGCCTGACGAGTTCCCAACCGTTTCTGAACCAACGAAAGCCATACAACTTTTGTCATCTGGCAAGGCTCCAGGATCAGAGTCAATACCTGTTGAGATCTACTCCAGCTGCAAAGAATATGTCAGAGTTGTTTCACATTATATGGAGAAAAGAAGCCATTTCTCATGAATTCAATGATGTGTCAATTATGCAAAGGGAATCCACATGACAATCATCTTTATTGTCGATTGCTGTGAATGTCCTCGCAAGAGACCTAATTAGCCGACTGAATGAACACCTTGGACAGTCAGGACTTCTACCATGAAGCCAGTGTTGATTCAGAAAGGACAGCAAACAACCGACACGATTTTCTCACGAGAAATGCCAGGAACAGAACATAGACATCTACATGGCCTTTGTTGACCTTACCAAAGCATTAGGGTCAGTTGTGAGGGTCTTTGGGAAATTATCGTGAAGTGTAGTTGTCCATCCAAGTTCATAGCAATCGTCGGACAGTGCCACGATGGTATGCTTGCACGGGTCCAAAATGATCGTGGGTTTTCCTCTCCCTGTGACAAATGTAGTCAAGCTAGGCTGTGTACTAGCCCCAACGCTCTTCAGCATGACGTTCTCTGTCATTGTAGATGTCATTATGGTTATATCCTTAGAAGGCTGCAAACCAAATCAAAGATGCAGACAGAGGTGCTAGATAAGTTTCTCTGGTAATCGGTACTCCTGCAAAAAGTGTAGATCAAGTACTGTTAAACACTTAAATTTGGCGGCAGCACGTTTTAGCGGTAATGTTGATTGGTGCCTGAGGCTCTGTCTCTGGTCGGGCCCATCGGAGTCTAACAGTTGGTTTTCGTTTGGTCCAGCATTCCAGTGGTATCTTGCTGTCGAGTCCTCACCGTTGTTTCATCTCAGTGGTTGTGTGATTTTTGTGTTCTCGGAAATGTTGCACTGGTGAGTACGGAGTGAACAAATTGTCTAAATCGCGACGGAAGTATATGCGAAGATTGCAGCTGCGTCAAATCGACTTAAGCCACCCTGTGGAATTTGTTTCACTGACCGTTCTAAGGCAGTACTTCTGTTGCGGTTTATTTTTCTTATGGCTTGTCTTTGAGTGTGTGTTTCGCTTGTATTATTTTGTTTTGGATAGCCTGTTGGCCATTTTGTATGAAAGTAATTGTCCTTTTGGCTTTCCGCTGCTGATGTTTCCATTAGGGTCTGTTGTTTCATGTTTGTGTTTCTTTCCCTTTGGTGTCTCTGATGGGAGCTGTTGGTTAAATGTATCGATTCCTGATCATTGCCTTCACTTCTATTTTTATGAGTGGACCTTTTGACAGATTCATTTTTGGCAGATTTTCGATTTCCAATATGTATAGTAAAAAGATCCATGCTTTTTTTTATTAAATATTGACAATACGATACCTATTTCGATGGTTTGATCAGTCAAATCTACCCTCCTGTACTTCAGTTAAATAAAACAAATTCTTCTGATACCAAGGCCAGGTTTTTGTATTTACATCTATCTATTGTAGATGGGTTTGTTTCTTGTAAAATTGATGATAAACGCGATAATTTTGATTTTGAGATTGTACATTTTCCTTTTTGGATGGTGCTGTTCCTCATGCGCCATCCTATGGCGTTTATATTTCGCAATTAATTTGATTTGCCAGAGTGTGTAGCCATGCAACTGCCTTCAACACTCGTAATAAATTGTTAACTGCTAAACTTCATAATCAGGGTTATCGGTACCACAAACTACGCAAAGCTTTTTGAAAATTTTATAGACGTCATTCTGATTTAATTTCAAGATTCAATATTGGACATAAATCTCTTCTGCAACAAGGTCTATCGGAATCCGAATTTTATGGTGACTTAGTATATAAATTCAGAAAAATATATAACCGCAATGACTTCAGCACCCAATTCCGTAAAATCATTCTTCGATATAAAAAGATTATACATGTTATACGACTGACTGCATGCATGGTAGTTTACCCAATCACGGTTGACAACTTTTTTATTATTATTTATTCTTTATTTCAGAAATTACATCGTACAAGCATATACAATTTTACATACCTTATACAATACATACTTTACACATTAATGTAACAAATTTATAATTTGTACAAGTTAAACGTTTAACTAAAGGAGTCAATCAAGGTATTTGGGATATATTGTAACGTAATTTTGTTTTACTGATTTTCAGTGGTATGGTTTTACAATACAATTTCGGAAATATTTCTTGAAGAAAAAAGAAAGGAAAGAATAGACAAAAAAGGAAACAATGGAAGAAAAAGAAGATGAAGAAGAAGAAGAAGAAGAAGATCTTCTGCTGCCTTTAGTATGCTGCCAAATTTATCCAAGAAATTTATCTATTAAAGCGATCATAGTATTCCATTTCCTATTAAACTGGGTAATCGTATCTTTCATGAAATAGATTTGTTTCTCAATGTTTAGT
Organism: Lucinisca nassula; assembly: GCA_963580285.1. Classification (NCBI taxonomy): domain Eukaryota; kingdom Metazoa; phylum Mollusca; class Bivalvia; order Lucinida; family Lucinidae; genus Lucinisca; species Lucinisca nassula. Next base: position 62,815,207 of record OY757018.1, on the reverse strand, counting down.
TTCTGCTTTAGGTACGATATAAAATGCACGAACAAAATTGGAGTTTGCTGACATTTGTTTTTAAATATAAAGTACTTTCCTAGTAGTATGATATAATTTTGTACTTGAGTTTCTGGCTCAGCACAATTTACAGTAATACCAAAGGTTATAATGTTTTGGTTAAGAGTAACATCAAAACTACCGTTGACAACTTTGCTGCCCTCTTTAATTGCGCCGTTGGGTCAAGCCGCAAATTCTATGACGGTTACAGTGTAAAGGCTTACTGGGAATTAGAGAGTACCTAATTTTTAGTAATGCTGGTTGGCACCTGATGCTCTCTGTCTCTGGTCGGGCCAATCGGAGTATAACTGTTGTTTTTCTTTTGCTCCAGCATTTCAGTGGTTTCTTGCTGTCAAGTCCTCACCGTTGTTTCATCTCTGTGGTTGTTTGATTTTTTGTGTTCACGGAGATGTTGCACTGATGAGTTAGGAGGTCCTCATGCGGACTGAACAAATTATTTGTCTAAATCTCGCGACGGAAGTAAGGACGAGTATTGTAGCCACGAGAAATCGATTTAAGTCCCCCCCCCCCCCCCAGTGGAATTCGTTTCCGCTGACCGTTCCAAAGAGTTTCTTCTGTCGCTAAACTCAGGATTAAACTCAGGATTAAATACCCGCCCAAACCCCCACCCACCCACCATTACATTATGATACCACATCCGCATTCCATAGTGCATTCTTTCATATCTCCATAATGCTTTTTTTATGAAAATTTTTGACATTTTCCTTATTTATACTCCAGACATACTTAATGCCGATTCTAACGAGTACACACAACCTACGTGTTGGACCAAAAATAAGACAAATAATATAGAGCATCGTAAACCCCAGTTTTCTCTATACATCAGGAAAACACGCCTATATCATTTTGACCTCTTTGAACCCCCATTTTATATAGTAAAACTGGGGTTTCCGGGGGTATACCTTATTTTTCTTATTTCTGCTCTAAAATATAGATTGTGGATACTCGGAGGCGGTTCTAACGAGTGCCGACAATCTATATTTGGAGCAGAAATAAGAAAAATATCGCAATTTTTCATCTTAAAATTTTCATTTTTTTCGGCGATAAAGGAGGCAATGTATTTGTATAGGCGTGTTTGCGTAATGTAAAGTGGGGTTTAGAGGGGTTCTCATTACACAGATTGGTTACGTTATACAATCAAGGGCAACGATGATGACCCTGTTAGATCGATTTAACCCCCCCCCGCCCCCAACCACCTCCACCCCGCCCCCGAGTCAAATACTTTCTGCTGACCGTTCCAAGGCGGTTTTCTGTCGTGGTGTATTATTTGTTATAGTTTGTATCTGCATGTATCAGGGGAAACAACCTACGTCAGAGCAGTGACGTCATAACCATTCGTAGATTTGCCGGCGTTTACTACACAAAAGGCATTTGTCGCCACAAGTAGGCACAGTCGGTGCATTAGGTCATAAAAGAAACGAACATACTGAAATCTGTCTCAGAAATGTGGCCATTTCTTTAAATAATTCGACACAAGCTGATTTGGCAATGATGTCGGAACTACCATTGTTTACAGCGCCGAATCAAATCTTTTGACGAAGCTATCGAAGCCTTTTCAATGTTTCTAGGTGGAATTAGCTCACTGATGGGATGCAAATATCGTTCGTTATCTGCTGAAGTAGGTTTTCTGAAGACTCGTAATGTACTTATCTAGTTTGAAGCATTTTATTTACCCTACTTACACCTATATGGCCGCTTCTGAAATGGGTACGACGTCTCTGCTATGACGTAGATTGTCACCCTTGATGTATGTATTGTTTTGGATAGCTGCCGGTTGGCAATCTTGTGGGAAAGTAACTGTACTTTTGGCTATCCGCTATTGAGTCTAGTTACTTCATGTTCGTGTTTCTTTCCCTTTTTTGTTTGATTTGGGGTTTAACGTTCCCATCAACACTATTTAGGTCATTTTGGAGACGTTGCTTCCACTTTTGTGGGACTTTTACCCGACATTGAGATGAAATGGCATCTCAAGCCCCGCCGTCCAATTAAACCAATAGGGTTTATAAGCATGGGCTCGTGGCAATTTTCCTGGGCAGGCTTAGACGTTCTAATCGGATTACCAGTACTCATGTGCGGTCGGTATCAGCTCTGCGTGGAAGCATCGTGCAGCCCAATCTATTTCTCCAAGCCCCGTTTGGTCTTTCCTTTTGGTGTCTCCGATGGGAGGTCTGGGGGTAATTGTATCGATTCCTGATCATTGAGTGGTTTTTTAACATGATTGGGTTTTCTGATGATCGTCCGAATGCGATCGTTGCACTATAGTTTCAGTGGATATGTTTATATTGTTACACAGCTTTGTTTTGCGTTCTTTTCCATGCTTTCATATCACTTATCCTTTCTGTTCTTTCGTTGTTGCTGTATCAAGTGAGCAAGTCCGTGAAGCGAACAACCCCCTTAAACCCCACTTTATGTAGAGAAAACTGGGGTTTACTGGTTTATACATTATTTTTCTTATTTCAGTTATGTTTGAAGTATAAATAAGAAAAATATCACTGATTTGCATCAAAGTAGTAGCAGTTTTGGAGATGTGAAAAATGCACGATGCTGCAAGGGGGGGTTATTATATCGTAATGGTTGTGGAGTTTCCGTCTATGTATATACAGTGAAATTCCACTGTTAAGACTAATCATCACGCAAACACGCCTATACAAATACATTGCCACCTTTATCGCCGAAAAAATGAAAATTTCATGATGAAAAATTGTGATATTTTTCTTATTTTTGCTCAAAATATAGATTGTGAGCACTCGTTAGAACCGCCTCATCGAGGCGGTTTTAACCGCCTCATCGAGGCAGTTTTAACGAGTACCCACATTCTATATTTTAGAACAGAAATAAGAAAAATAAGGTATACCCCCGGAAACCCCAGTTTTACTATATATATGTGGGGTTCAAGGGGGTCAAAATTATATAGGCGTGTTTTCGTGATTTCTGCTTTAAAAAGCTTATTTAGTAGGTAGCAGTAATTCTTTGTGTTTTCTGTATACAGTGTCCTCTGGTCATAGACCCTCTTCGGGACTGTTCAAAAGTGGTCTAAAATACCACTTTTGAACAGTACCAAAGGTGGTCTTTATATAGGAATTTTACTACATATAGCGTGATCATATGGTGTTGACACTGTATGACTATCATATTAACAAGTCCGTGAAATGGACACCCATGCAAACCCAACATTTATATGGGCCCCGTCAAGCGATTTTGGTACTTATCGCCTATGCGAGCAGCGAAGGTTCAGGCGAGCCTGCGCATCCGCGCAGTCTCGCCAGAACCTTCGCTGCTCGCTCATACAAGCAGTGAATCAAGAGGAACCTTCAGACAGAAAGCCATATCCCTGGTCCTTCTGAATGGCTGGGCATGCGCAGTTAAAGTTTGTCATGACGGAATGCTCGAAGACACAAATTCGCTTGGCGGGGCTCACATAGAGAACACCGAGGGTAAACATTAGGCTAACAGACCAAAGCGGGATGATGTTGTCTTTCTTTGTTCTAATGAGTACCATAGGTCTGTATTTGGAGCAGCAATAACAAAAATATGTGTACCCATGTAAACACCACTTTTCTCTATATAAAATGGACGTACATGGGTAATTACCTAAATAACCTGACAATGCTGTGTTTCGGTACCTCAGGGGTGTTGGAGGGTAGCTATGATTCCTAATCATTGCCTTCTGTTCTACTTTTTAAGGGCATTCCTAGTGTTCTCATTTAGACTTCAAAACAGAGACTTTGGGTGCTCGTTAGAACCGCCTCATTGGGACGGTTTAAACAAGAACCCACAGCATAAAGGCTATTTTAACGATGAAAATCCGTGATATTTGTCTTATTAATACTGCAAACATAGGTTGTGGGTGCTCGTTAGAACCGCGGTTCTAACGAGTACCCACAACCTATGTCTTGGAACAGAAATAAGAAAAATAATGTATACGCCCGTAATCCCTGTTTTCTCTATATAAAGTGGGTTTAAGGGGGTGTTCATTTCACGGACTTGTTCAAGTGGTGTGAACGTGATATCGATGGCCTTCAGTACGCAGATGTCAACCAGGTTAGTCAATATAGGCTCCTATACCTTTTCTCTGTGACTTCCAACTGGCATATTGTTTAATATCAGGACTCACATTCTTCATTTACTGTCTGGCTTTGGTTTAAATAAGATATCTTTCAATCTGGAGCAATTTCAAAATCACATACAAAAGGTGTTTTCGTGGCAAGTAACTTCCTATTCAAAATCTGTGATCTTTCATGACTTATCCTGACCTTAAGCTTTTCTCTGCGCTGAAGGTCGCTTGATTGCTCAATTTCAATTCACGCCGTTCCAAAATTTCTATAGGATAGGCAACAAAACTGTCATAGGTCTTACTAATAAGGCGGAGATAAATAACAATGGTTTTAAGCTCGGTCATAACAAGAAACTGCATGACGGCATGAGCAACCAGCGAAGACATCGCTCAAACTGTGCTTGCGCACAGTCTAATCAGTGTCTTTTCTGTTCGCATATGGCTTCTGTGGTTGCTTAACAAGCACTTGTTCAGCAAGCGAAGACTTTCATTTCACAGCTTGGCAGTGCAGGTTGATCTGAGTCTGTGCAGGTTGGTCACAACTTCTTGAAGATTTTGTTTGGCCCTGCACAATTATGGCCTTTGTTATCTGGTATCATGTATCTCTGGTCTGAAATCTTATACCAATGCGAGCTGGACCCTGGTAAACCCTATACAATATCATTCTTAAATAGTGGTACCTCCCATCAGTATTAACGTAGTTGACAATTCCAAAATGCTTCTGTCTTCAAATGATCTAACTAACCTCACAATTCAATATGCAGCGTGTATAACAAGACAATAGGAGAAAACGCAGTATCCCTGTGCGATCTTCAGCTCCTCTGCTCATTAACATAACTTAGCGGGTTTCTTTTTAATAAGCCTCATTAGCTGCCTGATCATTAACGATTACTACGCAATTATGACAGTCACATTTTGGCGGTTATTTTCCTCGCCAGTCTCGTAAATAATCTTTACATAAAAGGCCACAGACAATTCGAATTCAAATGCACAAGGGCCTGTCTGGCAGACCGGATCAAAATATACAGATAGAGTTCCTACGTGGGCCAAAACTATTCTTTGCTTTTTTGTTACAAAACTTTAAATATCATTTACAAAAGAGACTATTCATAAATGTAACAGCAGACAGAAAAAGGCTAATTACATCTATTCACGCGAAATTCAAATAGACCATGATTATAAAGTATGAATTTTTAGCACCCCCTTTTGAATAGATTGCTGTCCAATTTGACACCTTAATGTTCATCATTTAGCCTTGTACATTTGGTCAACCATACAATAATTTTATTATCATTTTTATCGTTTTCGATTTCATATTTTCCGCAATACAGATGACTCGACTGTTTCGTTAAAATATTCTCATAATGTCGTCTTACTATAAAGATTTCTTCACGAAAAACATGCCTATATAATTTTGACCTCCTTGAACCCCACTTTGATATAGTAAAGCTGGGTTTACAGGGATAAACTTATTTTTTCTTATTTCTGCTTTGAGCAGAAATAAGAAAATTATCACCATTTTTCATCTTGAAATGTTCGTTTTTTTTTTCGTCGGTAAAGTTTACAATACATTTGTATAGGCGTGTTTTCGTAATGTTAATTCATATTTCCCATAAAGGACACTTTTCTGATGAAAATCTGTAATATTTGTTTCTTTCTTATACGCCAAGTATGTGTCTTTCTTATAGGCCAAGCATATGAGAGATGTAAAAAATGCACAATATCGCACGTGTGTGTGTGTGAACAGAAAGTTAAAAGAAATGCCGAGGGAGAGCCCACACTATGCACTATGTAGAAAGAAACAAGAAACTAGTTGAGGTAAAAAGAAATACAGAAATAAAAACGATGTCAAAAAGTCAAAACCGGTGTAAGAACAGATTTTCCGTACACTCGACGAAAATGTAACCACTTTAGCTCTGAAAATACTAGTGCGCTGTTATTTGCTAAGTGAATGACACAAACCACCATGATAAAGTATGGGGACATGTTCCACATCCATCACACGACATCAGCTGCAGTGAAAATAAATATGCATGTAAAAGTTGCTTTTGAAAAACACAACAATGAAAACTAGAAATAGAATTTTCTTGGTCAGGCACCTGTCAGTATAAACAGGAATAAATGAGTCTGCTGTTTTTGTTCAACAAATTTGCTCTCTGACTTCTCTTATTTGAAATGTATGAACGTGTTTCATTGCCCTTCATCTTTGATTTCATTGTGAATTTTTGAAAATATTTAAGGTCACCGACGAGGCTTATTGAGCCAAAACTGGCTAGTCTAGTCCAGAAAAAATATGCAACTTCAATTTTTTAAGTTCTGAGGTATGTGTTCCTTGTTTCTGATGGATTAACATTTACAGAAAATATGGAAATGTTCTTAAACATCCCAAATAGTCTGTATACTTCGTTTGCCCTGAGGGAATATTTGGTAAGCAAAATCAAATTACATTCCAATAGCCCTCACTCCGTTTACCCATTTCAGACTGGAAACCCCTAAACAATGCGGCGTCTGATCAGGGCCTACACTGTTTGCAAAAGGTTCGGCCATTTTCCAAATAGGTTTTGAAGAAAACACAACCTGTCACCCCTAAATTTTGAAATGGACTCCTGCTATATACATGTATAAGGAGGTGTGTGTGTGTGTGTGTGTGTGTGTGTGTGTGTGTGTGTGTGTGTGTGTGTGTGTGTGTGTGTGTGTGTTTAACGTCGCTTTCAACAATTTTTCAGTCATATCACGACGGTGTCTGGTTGCGACTGGGAGCTCAATGCTCACTTTTATAGTGCTGCCTCACTGAAGTATCATGTCCCAGACATTTTACATGATACCACACCCAGTCACATTATCCTGACACTGGGTCTACCAGTCCTAGCTCTACCACGTAAATCTGAGTGCCAAGCGAGGAGCAGCTTGTACCATTTTTAACGACAGTGATAATTATAGGGTCACTGATGAGGCTTTATTAGCCGAAACTACGTAGTGTGACCCATTTTCTTTCTTATGAATGTTTTCATTGCTCTTAAAGGAACTCATTTTTGATTTTTATTTGCCTTCACTGCAGCTGGTGTTGTGCCGTGTGGCGGCCGTAAAACGTCTCCCCGTACATCAACCATAGTGCAGTTTATATTTTACTTTTGGTCCTTTGAGATCAGCGAGAATATTCTGAGAAATCAGAAAAAAATTATTGGTTTAGACTCATATTCTAGACAGGCTTTTAATTATTTGGACCCCATTTTGATTTATATCAGTCTTTGAATCGACTGCCTATTCGAAATTCGCAAAATTGCAGTATTTTTCCTCTTACTTTCTTTGCCGGATCATTACAGGGTCACTGATGAGGCTTTATTAGCCGAAACTACGTAGTATGACCCATTTTCTTTCTTATGAATGTTTTCATTGCTCTTAAAGGAACTCATTTTTGATTTTTTATTTGGTATGTCGCGGCCTGGGATCGAACCCGTAACCTCCCGTTCCCCGGAGCGGACACTCTACCAACTGAGCTATCGGGGCCGGTATGTATAAGGAGGAAGATTCCATGTGGAACAAAAAAGGGGTTAATGACAGTTCCAGGTTGATTGTTCTGATATTGTCAATCATTGAAGGAAACTATATATGCAGTTTATTAACTTATTCACATTGTAGTGCATATTTACCCATTGTTACAAAAAACAAAATGTAAGAATGACGAGACAGATGATTTTTACTTGCGATTGGGTTCATTACGATAACACACCCGTGTGACATTGTGCATTTTTTTCATATCTCCAAAATGGCTACTTTTCTGATGAAAATCCCTGGTATTTTTCTTCTTTATACTGCAAACATAGGTTGTGGGTGCTCGCTGGAACTGCCTCATTGAGGCGGTTCTAACGAGTACCCACAACCTATGTCTTGGAGCAGAAATAAGAAAAATAATTTATACCCCCGTAAACCCAAGTTTTCTCTATAAAAAGTGGGGTTTAGGGGGTTGTTCATTTCACGGACTTGTTCACGTGATGTTTCACTCAGCTTTGAGCATGCTTCGGGTGGTGGTTATGCACTCCACTTTACGATTCCAACGTTAGCAGTATTAGATCAGATATAATTTATACTTGATTTTTTATTTGATTTTTTTTTTATCAAGGATTTTTCAGTATCAGAGATTTTCTTAAAGAAGCGTTATTTTCGTGGTTCAGTATATTTGCTGAAATCGCTAATTATGATATGCAAGGTATGAGGGGGCGGATAAGGGCACACGGTGTGAGGGAATCTCAACATAACCATAAACATAATTACACATTTTTGATAATGATATTTACTTGTCAAATATTAAACGCTGTAGGCAATTTGAATGTCCCATATAAAGTGCACTTTTGTGAATCTGCTGCAGATAGAAAAGTAAATCATTGTGTCAAGGTTAAATTGATCTATTGTACTCTGAGGTGGCAAGCCTCGTGATGCCGACGGACGGATTTTTCCATCCGACCCCAACACCCATATAAGATTCTTATATTCTTTGCCTTTGGTAGCTTGATGGGAGATGTAAGTTAACTGTATCAATTCCTGATCATTGCCTTCACTTCTTTTTGAGTCGGGGTACAGCAATTCCTACAACTTACATGTGCGCACAGCGAAGAATCAGATCAGCCGGCGCATACATATAGTCTAACCAAAGACTTATCTTGCTGCATGAAGGAGCATTGGGTCATGGGCTATCCTTAAAGGACACAACGAAGTTGCTGATCAGACGGTGCGGACGCGCAGGTTGATCTGAGTTTTCGATGGGCGCACATGCCTTATTGTAGGTTTTATCGTGCGCTGGCTCATTTAGGATTATTGGTTTCTGTGTTATGTGGGCCTTCCTTTTTTCGAAAGGCAACCATTAAAAGGAGAAGTGAAGGCAACACCAACATAAAACAACTAAACGTAGCAAACAGAAAGCCAGAAGGACAATTTCGTTACCTCAATAGAAGTGAAGGCAGCGGTCAGGAATCAATAGATACAATACCCCAACCCCTTATATGGGCCCCGTCAAGCGATTTTGGTACTTATCGCCTATGCGAGCAGCGAAGGTTCAAGCGAGCCTGCGCATCCGCGCAGTCTCGCCAGAACCTTCGCTGCTCGCTCATACAAGCAGTGAATCAAGAGGAACCTTCAGACAGAAAGCCATAACCCTGGCCCCTCTGAATGGCTGGGAATGCGCAGTTAAAATTTGTCATGACGGAATGCTCGAAGACACAAATTCGCTTGGCGGGGCTCATTTATCATCAGAGAAAGAAACACGAACATGTAACAACTAAACCCAAATGAAAACATCACAAACAGAAAGCCAAAAGGACAGTTATTTTCCCACAAAATGACCAAACGGCTCACCCAAACAAAAAGCTATAAGCAATACATACAAATATATAAGCAATACAAACTATAACCAAAAAAAAAAAGCCACGACAGAAATGTTAAAAACGACAAAACGGAAGCCCTATTTACCCTTTTGAAATAAAGGGCAAATCGATAGTATTTGGGCGAATAAGCGCATGCTAAGCCAGTGTTTGTATATAAAGATTGCTCAGACATGTGGCGAAGTGACAACGCCAACACTAATGCACTTAAATAATCAAACCACATGCAGTTAGCGTGTCAAAAAAGTTAAACGAGATTTTAACTTGACACAAAGGGTTGTGGCTTGTTTGTTTGATTTGTGGTTTAACGTCCCCATCAACAGTGTATAGGTCATTTTGGAGACTTTGCTTCCAATTTTGTTGGACTTTTACCCGGAATTGAGATGAAATGACATCTCAATTCTTTCGCCCAATGAAACCAATAGCCAGCCGTTCTCAGAAAAGACTGAACCACTTCCATACAAGATGTCAAAATTAAGTGACATTACGAAAACACGCCTATCCAAATACATTGCAACTTTTATCGCCCAAAAATGAAAATTTACAGATAAGAAATTACAATATTATTCTTATTTCTGCTCAAAATGTAGATTGTGGTTACTCCTTAGAACCGCCTAATCGAGGCGGTTCTAACGGGTACCAACAATCAATATTTTAGAGCAGAAATATGCAAAATAAGGTTTACCCCTGTAAACCCCAGATTAACTATATAGCAGTGGGGTTCAAGGGGATCAATATTATGTAGGTGTGTTTTCGTGATGACAAGACAAGATTGCAGACACAGAAGTCATAAAAAGGGCAGGGATGCAGTGCACATTCTCTTCTGAAAATGGCACAGATAAGATGCACAGGCCATGTTACCAAGATGCCCGAGCAACGTTTGTCAGCGAAAACCCTCTATGGAGAACTAGAAATGGGCAAACGCGCCCATGGTGGTCTGACGAAGCGATACTATGATATATCAAAGCCTCTCTCAAGGACTTCAACATACCAACAGTGTTGCGGGAACAAATTGCACAGGATCGAGCAAAGTGGCGAGAGGTCATCGGAAGGATCGCAAGAGAACAAGCAAATCGAATCAGAAACGTACTTAGCGCAAAGGCAGGGCGACGACGTCACCAACAGAGCTGTCTTACTCCGAGCTCCCTTGCCCTATCTGCAACAGACAGTTTAGAGCTAGAGTCGGTCTCATCAGCCATTTAAGAACACACAAACAGTTGCATTTCTGACATTTGATCAAGATTGGTCATTTTCAGAAATGACAGACAATTTATTATTACTATAGATAGATAGATTCTAGTAGATGCTATGCATTGGTATCTACCAGCCAAGTGCACGTGTTGCACTGTAGTGTAATGCATAATTATGTATAGAATGATTGATGACAATTAAAGTTTGGATGGTGGCCTTTTTTTGCAAATATATCTTATGGTGTCACCTTGCAAAGTTAAAACAGAACTCTAGAGCATAAGCACTCTATATGAGCTAATTCAGCAGACGTTAAATTGTTTATATTTTTTCATAAGAGACAATTCGCATGAAATGTCAAATTCTGTTTTCTGGGAAAAATAAGAAAAATATTTTAAAATATCCTCTGCTATGAACATTGCCAAGAATGCAGGACGTTAAAAATGCAAGCTATATGGTATTACTGTGATAATCCGAGTATTATCATTCCAGTTTTTAGATGGCAAAATTCATGTTCAAACGTCAGGACTGACACAACATAAAAATGGGGCTATGAAAATACAGCAAAAGCTCTGTATTTGGACTACCCTTTGGTCTGTTCAAAAGTGGTCTTAAAGACCACATTTGAACAGTCCCAATGGTTGTCCCCGGGTGTAGAAAATACAAAAGCTAGAATAACTGCAACCTTCCAGATATAATATTTAAAACAAAGGCATAGTTAATTTTCCTTTATACTTAACAATGAAATCAACGCGTATCTGAAACAAACAAAAAAGTTATTTTCACACCCCGAAAATATATCTTGACATGTCATCACGAAAACACGCCTTTATACTTTGACCCCCTTGCACCCCACTTTTTTATAGTAAAACTGGAGTTTACAGGGGTAAACCTTATTTTTCTTATTTCTGCTCTATAATATAGATTGTGTGTACTCGTTAGAACCGCCTCGATGAGGCGGTTCTAACGAGTACCCACGATCTATAGTGACGCCTCGATGAGGCGGTTCTAACGAGTACCCACGATCTATAGTGAGAGCAGAAATAAGAAATACTTACCCACGATCTATATTTTGAGCCGAAATAAGAAAATATCACAATTTTTATCTTAATAGGCGGTAAAGTGTACAATATATTTGTATAGGCACTTCTGAAAATGCTGATGTTTTCAAGACACTCAATGGTATTCACCTCTAAAAAGAATCCTCTATTTAACTTTTCCGCTCAAAATATAGATTGTGGGTACTCGTTAGAACCGCCATAATCTTTATTTTAGAGCAGAAATAAGAAAAATAAGGGTTACCCCTGTAAACCCGAGTTTTACTTTATAAAAGTGAGGTTCAAGGGGTATAAATTATTTTGACGTGTTGTCGTGATGGAAGCCGAAACTTAAGCTTTACTAACATAACTCCCAGTGCTACTGCTTTAGATTTGCAATTCATCTTTTCATTATTTCCATCACGAAAATACGCCTTTATAATTTTGACCCCCTTGAACCCCACTTTTATATAGTAAAACTGGGATTTATATAGTTAACCTCCGCCCCCGCCCATCGGGGCTTGGAGAAATAGATTGGGCTGCACGATGCTTCCACGAAGAGCTGATACCGACCGCACATTAGTACTGGTAATCCGCTTAGAAGGTCTAAGCCTGCCCAGGAAAACTGCTGTGAGTCGGCCCGTCCGTGCTTATAAACCCTACTGGTTCCATTGGGCGGCCGGGGTTGAGGTGTCATTTCATCTCAATGTCGGGTAAAAGTCCCACAAAATTGGAAGCAACGCCTCCAAAATGACACAAATAGTGTTGGCGGGGACGTTAAACCACAAAACAAACAAACACATATAGTAAACCTTATTTTTGTATTTCTGCTCAAAATATAGATTGTGCGTACTCGTTAGAACCGCCTCATTGAGGCGGTTCTAACGAGACCCACAATCTATATATAATAAGAAAAATATCACAATTTTTCACCTTAAAATTTTCATTTTTTCGGCGATAAAGATCTCAATGTATTTGTATAAGCGTGTTTTCGTAATGACACGCCGTTGTAATATCTGTTCCCTCGGTTTATTACCACAGAAGGTCTTTTGTCACAGAGCACAGTTTTTATGATAATTTCATTGTTTCAATGCCGCAAAGTTTCACCGCGCAGCCATTAAAATGAAGAAATATTAATTAAACTATTCGAAGAACAGGGTCCCTCTAAAACATAAAGTATTTAATAATAGTGTACAGAATCAATGCACAAGCGCCTGAAAAAGATTGATTGAAATGTTCCACAGATTTCTTTGGTGAACCGCAAATCTGCAATTAAAAGCCAGATCAAAATAATATTTAATTTTGGTGAGAGCCCATTGTGCTATAAACTGCGATCTGTCACAGACATGGAGACAAGTCGATCGTTTTTTATCGTGCTCGGAAATGATATTTCATTGTTGAAACGGGCAAAATGGAAGAACTTTCTCCTTTATGTTGATATTAACTTTTGAGATGTGATTGAACGTCCCCATGTTACTTATGTCGCCCTTTGATCTTCCATTTGTCACTTTCAACAATTGTAAATAATTCGGGGACCACAGCTAAGACCCAAAACACAACTGGCCACTTTAGAGGAATACGGGTTATTAACCCTTTCAATCCTGTAGACAGATGCAGTAGACGAATGCAGATGCAAATGCAAGTCGTGTAGATTCAGATTAGAAGGCCCTTAATGAGCCTTATCATCAGGACCATCAGGGTTTACTATTCTTTAAGGGTTTTTAACTAAATACCCTATTTACAAAAATGGGCATGTCCAAATCAGAAGACGGGAGATTCCACGTCTGAAACTCAAGGGTGAAAGGGTTATTAGCTGTATTGTATTTGTTCTGTTTTGATGTCGTCAATTCAGTGGCTTTCCTTTTGTTATGTTTCTGTCATGCAGTGCATATCACTCTTGAAATCAAGTTCATGTGGGGCTGATTTTCCACAGATTGTGGCGCATAGAATCCCCCATACAGTAGCTGGGACAAGTCTATTACCAACTTAAGGGGAGTCTGATTGATTTCATCTGTTGTATGTTTTGCAAAACACATTTTACTTTAAGCAAACAGTATAGACCCGAATCAGCCGCCGCGACGCTGCGGCTGATCCGGGTCTATACTGTTTGCCAATGTTCGTTTTTGTTAGACGCAAGGCTTATGTGGGGTAATCTACATTATGATATTAATTACGGACCAAACCTCTGGCAAATGTCAAGAGAAAAATCAAGCGGGGTCTGCATTATCCGTCACCTAGTCATAAATTCGCTTGAATGACTAAAAAGATTTTTGTTCACAAAAATTCAGTAGTGTATAGGGAATACGTTTTGTAATTTCTGATTGGCGGAAAATGATTAGCTCATCTGTCACGCGACATGGTGTCGGGTAGTAATATTTGAACAGATTCAGCAAAACACAGGGGACATGAAAACAGAACTTGAAACATTAACATCCCCGCAGTACTTATTGTTGATTTCTAACACAGTGGGCCTATATTTGTAATGAAAAGGCACAAACAACTCTCTTGTGCGAAATAATATGGGTAGCCGTTTTACTATTTAATCCCTATTTATGGATATCCATAATTCGATTTATGGATATCCAGAAATCGAATTATGGATATCTATAATTTATGGATATTCATAATTCGATTTATGAATATCTATAATTCGATTGATGGATATCCATAAATCAGCCGAATAATGGATATCAATAATTCGAATTATGGATATCAATAAATCGAATAATGGATATCCATTATTCGATTTATGGATATCATTAATGCAGATCGATCCATAAATAATAATGGATATCCATAATTATTTATCTATAAATAGGGAATAAATAGTAAAACGGCGCCCCATAAAATAACGCCTAGCGTTAGACATTGTAGCGTCATTTTCTGGCATAAACAACGTAAGAAAAGGACTTAGGCTTGGCATGTTATACAGCCAACAGTGTTGGCACGATTTCTTCTAACAATGGCGAAAGTTTGGAAGAATTTGAAAGTAACACAGATTAGTGTGTTAGAATCCAAAATACGTGAAATGTTGAGAAATAAAGCACAGACTTTAAAATTTGTCAGTCACAAATTACATAAAATATAATCTTGTCACAAATTAAAGTTTAAAACATACCTTTCACAACTATTTTTGAACCTATACTAACACTCTGTTATTATATGCACCATGTACAGCGGGTTACTTGTGTTGCAAAGCTACATCGCGTGAACAAGTCCGTGAAAAGAACACCCCCGTACACCCCACTGTATATAGAGAAAACTGAGGTGTACGGGAGTGTACATTATTTTTCTTATTTCTGCTCCTAAACATAGCGTGTGGGTACTCGTTAGAACCGCCTCAATGAGGCGGTTCTAACGAGCACCCACAACCTATGTTTGCACTATTAATAAGAAAAATACACAGGTTTTCATCAGAAATGTAGCCATTTTGGAGATATGGAAAATTGCACTATATCGCATGGGTTTGTTTTCGTAATGGCATTTGTATTTGGTGGAACACATTTCTCCAGTCTCGCAATGCAACGCCATGCATGCATGAGTAGAAGAAGGCTAAATATAGAAATTAATTACCTGTGAAAGAGGGGGGGGGGGGGTATATGGGTGTGTGTCTGTGTGTGGGTGCGGGGGGGGTGTAGAAGACGCCAGAGCCAAGTTTCAGTTTTCAGAGTGGCCTAAAGAAGTTCAGGCGTTCAAATATGAGGCTACTATGTCAGGTTTGACAAATTTAAATGTAATAAATTAATTGAATTAATTGGATTTATAAGCGGCTTGGGGTCTGGATGACTTTACCCCCGAACTTTACCCGACCCCATCTTCCGCCATAACCACCGCAAAAACTATAGGATAGCGTGTGACAAATTGTGGGTTGGTATGATTAGGGTGTGGGTGTGGGGTGGGGGTTATCATATAGCGAAAAATGTAAATGGACTCCAAACCGGGAAAGCAAATTGCTTGCGTAGGGAATATTATCTAGTCCAATATGCGTAGAGTTTGTAATCTCATTTTCATTGGGCTCATTGTCTTATTGTTTAGGACATACCAGAGGGAGAGAATGATATATACTACCAGAAAGTGGGGTCTGAGGGTGTTTCCCATAGGAGCCAAAGTGTTTCTGTTTTTGGTGAATCACAGATCACAGAAAATCATTAAAATCCAAAGTCATAGACTTTCAATCAAAAATCACAAGGAATTGAATTGGCTCATCACAGATCACAGACAATACCTCCGTCACAAGTGACTGACTTATTTTCAACATTTTCACAAATCACAGACTTAAAAAGAGCCCAATCACAAATCACAGAAATAAGTCTGCTCACCAAAGACCCAACACCACCCGCTCATTTAAGGGTCTAACGAAATCGTATAACTCTCAGTTCAGGACTATTTTTCCTGGCCCCCTCTCAGAGACAATCAACCAGTCAGTGATGTCAGCGCTTTGATTTGTTTTAAAGCACTGGTTTGATCCTTTTATCATTTTTAGGAAGAAAATCCCAGAGCGTCTGATCAGTTTGCAAAATATTCCGCCAGATTCTAAATAAAAGTTTAGAAATGACCCACATTACGAAAACATGCCTATACAATATACAGTCGAACTTCAATGGCTCGAACACCTTTGGGACCATGAAAATCTGTTCGAGACAGGGGTAGTTCGAGCCACTGAGGGTTACTGCCAGGAGGCATAACGAGATACTTTTAGACATCTTTTCGATGTTCTATAATGAAAATGTATGGTGTGTGTACTCATTAGAATCGCCTCATCGAGGCGATTCTAATGAGTACACACAGCATACATTTGCAAGATAAAGGATGAAAATCCCTAAATTATCTCCCATTATTTCTTATGTAGAGGATTTCCCTAGGGGCTCAAGAACGGGTTCGACTCAGCCATGGTAAACGAGCCATCGGTGTTCGAGCGGTCGAAGTTCTACGGTACATTGTAAATTTTAACGACATAAAAAATGAAAAATTTAAGATGAAAAAAAAAATGTGATATTTTTCTTATTTATGCTCAAAATAAAGATTGTGGGTACTCGTTAGAACCGCCAAAATTGTGAGTGCTCGTTAGAACCGCCTCGACGCGGCGGTTCTAACGAGTACCAACAGTATATATTTTAGAGCAGAAATAAGAAAATAAGGTTTACCCTCCGTAAACCCCAGTTTTACTATATAAAAAGTGGGATTCGAGGGGGTCAGAATAATATAGGTGTATTTTCGTGATAATGCCTCTCATTTCGTCTTTCCCTTTGAGGTCAGGGATAGACTGTGCGTTCTGATTTCGATCATTTATTCATGTTTTGAGACAGTCAAAGCACCATCTGGCGTGAGCAAGATTCTTTCTTACATGCCTTTCAATGAAGCATAGAGATTTCTCAGTGAAATCGAAAACGATATTGTCACTGTTTCAAACAGTGACTGATATCAATTTTATTTTTCACTGTTTGGGACTACTTTTTTCTCGAAATCTAATTTTGTGGTCAGTTTTTTCATTGTCAGATGATTGAAAATTAATGAACTGTATTAGAATTGACGCTAAGTCGGTTCACACGTTACGAGGACGTTAATGACGTCATTTTCGACGCTGACATCACGTATTTTGTCGCGCGACGTTAGATCTGTCCGCAGCTTCTTTGGGACACTTATCTCTCAATTATTTCAGTAACCATTCAAAAAAATGACATCCCAGGCTATTTCTCGGTGCAAACTTTTAGGTTACACCCAATATCATACCCTGTAAATAAGTTGGGCACCAATAAATTGACGCGAAACGACCAGGAACAAAGTTAGTTTTCTCTGAGGGTTAGTGACGCTATTAGTGAAGCTAAATATTGCCGTTTTGAAGCATGTAAGAAACAGAAAATTTGATTTTTTTAGTGTAAGATCAAATTTTATTTCACTCATGAACACCAATCTGGTATTTTCACTCGTGGCTACGCCACTCGTGAAAATACTGGTTTTGGTGTTCATTCGGTGAAATAAAATTCGATCTTACACTGAAAAAATCAAATATCCTCTATGAGTTCGTCTCGAAATACCCACTACGCCACTGTCTTCCTTGCTCTTTCTTGCATTAAACATTTTACTGTTCTCTGTTGAAGGGAAGAAGCCTCATTCGCGCAATCATGGCTATCCTGAAAAGCCTGGAATCTAATTTGCGGAGAAAATTGACAGCCCTTGGATATTCTTCAAAAACATAAACTAACTAACGTGTCGCTCGGAGTCGACACCAATGTTGGAAGGTCTAAGATTTAATATTCCGTAATATTCTATCAGAGGAAGAAAATCTAATTAACTGTGGGGCAGGACAGGTTAACGTCATTTGAAAGTATAGATCTTCTGAAGAGCTTCGTCTTGTCAGCCATGATTTGGGTACAGTAGTGCGCCACAAATAGGTTGAAGACATGACAATTAGATCATTTACAAGAAAATGTTTAAAAAATAGACCAGCTTTAACTGTGATTTGATGAGTAATAAATCACAGTTTGGAGATCAGTTGTAAAGTAGATTAAATCACGCGTAGCGCGCGTGATTTGTCTACTTACAACTGACCGACAAACTGTAATTTATTACTCAACAAATCACAAACTAAAGCTGATCTATTTCGATCCTAACAAGCTGAAAATCGGCAATATTGCTGTTTGTTGCCTCCAAAATCTCACAACTTTTCGCCATTGTTAGAAGAAATCGCGCTTAAATTATCGACTGAAACACATGCATTTATATCCTTTTCTAACGTTTTCGCTGCGAGAATATGACGTTACACCGTCTAACGTCAAGGAAATCGTAGTGACGACATGAACTGGCAGTTTGTAATGACGTCACTCGTCACGCTCTTCCTTTCCGTGATTTGTTGTAGAATAAAACACAGTTATATTCCATTGCCTATATAGGCGCGCTGTGTTAGACTATAGCACCCTTATAAAAGAAAAGGGTCCATTACGATAACAAATCCATGCGATAAAATGGCATCTTTCTAATCGCAAGAACCAGTAATGTTGCAAATGAAGAATTCTAACACAGCGCGCCTATGTAGGCAACGGAAAATATCTGTGTTTTATTCTACAAAAAATTACGGCAAGGAAGAGCGTGGCGAAGTCATTAACAACTGTAAATTTATGACGTCACTAGTCGATTTCCTTGACGTTAGACGGTGTAACGTCATATTCTCGCATCGAAAATGTTAAAAAAAAAGGATATAAATGCACGTGTTTCAGTCGATAATTTTAGCGGGATTTCTTCTAACAATGGCGAAAAGTTGTGAGATTTTGAAGGAAACAAACAGAATTATTGCCGATTTTCAGCCTGTTAGAATCAAAATAGATCAGCTACGCGCTCGTGATTTGATATACTTTATAACTGACCTCCAAACTGTGATTTATTACTCAACAAATCACAGTTAGAGCTGATCTATTTCTTAAGTTTGACATTTTTCTTATTCATTACGAAAACACCCCTATACAAATGCATAATAAACTTTACCGCTGAAAAAAAACAAGACTTTATAGATGAAAAATTGTGATAGTTTCCATATTTCTGCTCAAAATATAGATTGTGAGTACTCGTTAGAACAGCCTCATCGAGGCGGTTCTAACGAGTACCCACAATCTATATTTTAGAGCACAAATAAGAAAAATAAGGTTTACCCCTGTAAACCCCAGTTTTGTTGTATATAAGTGGGGTTCAAGGGGGTCAAAATTATATAGGCATGTTTCCGTGATGTCCAGTTCAACTATAGACTGTTGGTGCTCGTTTTAAACGGTTCTAACAACTATTTTGAGAAAAAAAAAAAATAACAATTATAATTAATACCCCGTAAACCAATTTTTGCTCCCTATAAATTTGGGTATAGAGGTGTGTTCATTACACCGACTTGCTAGCCCGATGTTTCCGTAAAGAAAAATGACAATTTCTTTGTTTTGAGAGAAGACCCTTTTTACGTGGGGGTCAAACAGACTGGAAAGCAAAGAAGTTGTCTTGAAAGTTTATATTTTTTACTGTTCTGTTCCTTAAAGTTTTAATATCTGTCAAGATTCATTTGGTTTGTACATGTATATGGGACATGAGGTTTTTGTTTTCATCACGCAAACACGCCTATACAATTTTGATCCAATACATAGGTTGTGGGTACTCAATTGGGCGGTTCTGACGAGTACCCACAACCTATGTTTGCAGTATTTATAAGAATAATATCAAAGATTTTCATCAGAAAAATGGCCATTTTGGAGATGTGAAAAAATGTATTTTATCATATGACGTCGCGTTTGAGAGTGCAATAACGCCAAGTAATAAATTCGATAATCCACTGGTGGATTAAATATGCAAATTAGTTAGACACGCCCCGTAACGTTACATGTACGACGTCCTTAACGACGTCGCGTTTACTAATGGCGGAATATTGACCTCCTATGAACACGAATGCAAGATTCTATTTATCATATGGCATTCAAAACGCATTTTAATCACGATTGTTTCGTATATTATTGAATTTATTAAACTCGTTGAAGAAAAGGGATAAAATGCTCGGCAAAGACTCGCATTTTGTCACTTTACCTCAACTCGTTTAATAAATTCAATAATACATGAACACTCATGTAAGATCCTCTATATGTCGCACGGGTGTGTTATCGTAATGAAACAAAAACTGTCAATCAATAATATGTAAGTGTGGTCTCTTTCTTAGTATCTTTAGACCTCTAATTGAAACCAGTGATTGTCACCATTTCCATAGTAAGCAGCAAACGAAAGCACCATGCAAGTAATTCATAATTATTAGAAGCCTCGAAAACATGAAGTATCTTTTTTGTCTGACAACAAAATTATGGCATATGGCCTTACCAGGCTCGGCTTGATGAACACATTATAGGAAGCAAACAAAATTATTCGCGAAAAATCTATACTGACTCTTTGTCGCACTGGGACGCACAAAACAGTCGGAATGGTCTTTTTACGTTTGAAATTCCGGTGAATATTGCAAGATGTACATCGCCCGCGATTGGCTGCAGAAAAAGCGAAGAACTTTAAAAATGATCTTTGAGACACACAAATTAAACACCAAAATGCTTTTTTAAAATTTATTCTGTTACCTAAAATTTACGTGAATGGCACGGCTCGATCACCCTTGTACAGACCAGTAAGTGATGGGTTTCATCTCTGAATATTGACAGGGAAAAAAAGAAGATAATTCACTTTTCACCAGGCCATCTGGTCATGTATTTATAACTGATTTTATGCATATTAATAACTGGGCAATATCAAGCGAAAATTGTTCGATGGTCATGTACACCCAGTGAGGACATGAAGAAAACACACTCGTGGAACATAGTGCACTCTTTTAGTGTTCCGAAAATGAAATTTTTTTCTGAGGAAAATTTGTAATATTTTTCTTATTGCTGCTTCAAAAATAGACTGCCAATAATACGTAAAGGAGTAGTTCTATTTTTATCATATGACGTCGCTGATAAGCAGTGGAACGTCGTGTAATAAAATCGTATGACCACACGTGTAATAACACTTTGGCGGGATTAAGTAACGTCATGACGACGTCCATGTCAACAATGCATTTTCGTAGAATAATTGTCAAATTACAAGGCGATAAAATCCAATTTAAAGAAGTCATATGATAAAGAGGGAAGGCTCGTTTCATAAATATCTTATGAAATGACCACGAGTGTAAGATCCTCTATGTATGAAACTGTACGAGAAAGGGCAGCAATTATTGTTGGTGGCCCGACCTCATTTACAGTTCTAAAAGGCATTTACAAATATTAAATGTTATTTAACAACAACACAACAAGTATCCCGAAAAAACAACATATCCCTACTTGCTTTAGTTACTACCTTTCCTTTCTTGCTGTTTAAAGGCCTAAAACAGAATAATCATATTGCTGGAAAGCTCCTGGATATTCCATTTAACACTTGGTTGACAAGAGGTCTGGAAGTCATGATACAGTGAATGTCTCTGAGTGACACTATGTCGCGTCATGTCCTATCAGAATTATGACACACATAGACCTTCGTTAATAAAAATGTCTTTCTTTTCTCTTCTTTGGGTCTACCGTGAAATTATATTTTCTGCTTGGATTTGACAGCGTCTATGATAACGCATATTATACGGGAAAGCGGGACATTTGCAAACACTGCGGACCCAGATCAGAGGCCACAGAAAGCGGCGTCTAATAAGGGCATTCGATTTTTGCAAAGCGTTCAACAATTATCCAAATACATTTAAAAAAGTAAATAACAACCTGAGATCTTTAAATTTCGAAATGGACTCCTGCTTTTTATAAGTCGGAAGATTCCATTCAGTACAAAATGAGTACAAAATGGGTTATGTGAGCGAATACACTAATTCTAATTCATTTCTGGTATCCAGCGGCAGCAACAACTGCAATACTATTTCAAGGAAATTAATTTATCCCTAGCAGTTCTAAAAACCGACTTAGTAAACACATCCATCCATAGGTGAAGATGGTCCTTTCCATGTCCCAAAATGACAGATTTTTCTGACAAAATTTTGCGATATCTATCTTATTTTTGCTTATAATGTAGAATGTGTTAGCACGTTAGACCCACCACAATGAGGCAAGGGTGTTCTAACGCGTTCCAAGATTGAACGCTTTCGAGCAAACTTAAAGAAAATGATTGTTTTTTATAAAAAAAAGAAGTGAAGACAATGGTCAGGAATCGATACAATTTACCCACAGCTCCCATCACAGACACCAATGGAAAAGAACCACAAACACAGAACAACCAGACCCCAATGGAAACATTAATAGCGGAAAGCAAAAAGACAGTTACTTTCCGACAAAATGGCGATTTGTCTGTCCAAAACAAAAAATACACGCGATACACACAAGCAAAGACAAACCATAACAAAAATAAACCACGTCAGAAGAACCGCCTTGGAACGGTCAGCGAAACGAATTCAACTGGAATTACTTCCGTCGCAATTTAGACAAAAAATCAGTCCGCATGAAGGCCTCCTAACTCATCAGCGCAACATCTCCGAAAAGACAAAAATTAAACAATCATAGAGATGAAACGATGGTGAGGACTCGACAGCAAGAAACCACCGAAATTCTGGAGCAAAAGAAAACCAACAGTTAGACTCCGATGGGCCCAACATTACATAAAATTAAATCATCACTAATTCGAAGTAAGCCTTTACGCTCGAACCGTCACAGAAGCTGAAGCCTGACCTACCGGCGTGCAATTAAAGAGGGAAGCAAAGTTGTCAACCGTGATTTGGTTAACTCCCATGCAAGCAGTCTGTCGCATAAATTTATATTGTACCAAATCTTTTTATATCGAAGAATGATTTTACGAAATTGAATGCTGAAGTCATTGCAAGTATATATCTTTCTGAATTAATATAGTAAGTCACCATAAAATTCGGGTTCCGATAGACCCTGTTGCGGAAGAGATTTAAGTCCATCATTGAATTTTGAAACCAAATCGGAATATTGAAAGGCTTTGCGTAATTAATGATACCGATAACCCTGACTAAGAAGTTTAGCAGTTAACCATTCATTACGAGTGCTGAAGTCATTTAAATGACTAGACACTCTGGCAAATCGAATTAAGTGCGAAATATAAACCCCATAAGATGCCGCACGAGGAACATCACCATCCACGAAAGGAAAATTAACACTCTCGACATGAAAATCATCGCGTTTATCACAAATTTTGCAGGAGATAGATGTAAATCCAAAAACGGGGCCTCGGTATCAGAAGAATTTCCTTGATTTTACTGAAGTTCTGGGGGTAAATTTGACTGATCAAATCATCGAAATAGTTATTGTCAATTCAATATTTAATAAATTATTCAAATACATGTGTCTTGAAGTCGAACTAAAGGCTTCAATGATTTCAGATTGGTTTTCAACATCATGAAAAATGGAAGTGGAGGCAATGATCAGGAATCGATACAATCAACCCACAGCTCCCATCAGAGACACCAAAGGGAAACAAACACAAACATGAAACAACATACCCTAATGGAAACATCAATAGCGGAAAGCCAAAAGGACAGTCACTTTCCCACAAAATGGCCAATAGCCTATCCGAAATAAAATAATATAAGCGACACAAACACACAAAGACAAACCATAACAAAAATAAACCGCAACAGAAGAACCGACTTGGAACGATCAGCTGAAACAAATTCCACTGGGGGTGGGGGCGGGGGAGGGGAGGGCTTAAATCGATTTTACGTGGCCACAATCTTCGCCCTGACTTGCGTCGTGATTTAGACAAATAATTTGTTCAGTCCACATGAAGGCCTCCTAACTCATCAGTGCAACATCTCCGTGAACACAAATAATCAAACAACCACAGAGATGAAACAACGGGGAGGACTCGACAGCAAGAAACCACTGAAATGCTGGAGCAAAAGAAAACCAACTGTTAGACTCCGATGGGCCCGACCAGAGACAGAGCAGCAAGCAATAACCAACATTACCTCGCAATAGATCTCTCTAATTCTCAATAAGCCTTTACGCTGAAACCGTCATAGAATCTGAGGCCGGACCCACCGGCGTGCATGAAGTCTCTTTCATAACAAAACAAGAACAGATCAGCCACAAGGGGTGCGCAATTCATACCCATTGGTATACCAACTATTTGTCAAAATTGCTTCGTACCAAATCTTAAGAAATTATTGTCAAGTAGAAAGGATAGAGCTTCACACACTTCTGACATGACCATATGGTATACTTTTTATGCTCTTCAGAAGTGAAAAAAACATACACGACAGAGAGAATCATTAAACCGAGCTTTGTATGGTCTTTAGGTAACCAATATAACTTAGGAAGCTTGTATTTGCCTTCTGTTACACTTACAGCAAACTTGGTGGCTGAATGTCGAATATAGTCATCGAATACAACCCTCTCTACAGCCAAAGGCTGCAATTCATAGGCCTTAGTACCACCAAGTTCTTGCTGAAGAGTGATAACATAGTGAAGCCGTCAAACAACGACCACATTGTTGGCGGCCTTGTCTGCTGGAGCCTACACAAACTTCTTATGAAACTCTTTAATACCTATTTTTCCGGCTAAGCGGGTAATAAGTTTGTATTTTGAGAGCAGAAAGAAATGTGTTTGTTCACTAGTTTCAGAAAGCTAAATTTCCATTCTTTGAGGGCTTTATGCTCATCATACTCTCGTTTACATCATCGATTACCAAATTCATTCAATGCAGCAGCGATTTCACCTCTGCACTTATTGAAATCAATATTACAATGAGGTGTGTAATTATGTCCTTTAGAAATTATTTTTCGTATCCTAGAATCAGGAATAATTTTTAAATCGCCAGTAATAATATGACCAGCAGCAGGATAGTACAGGGTGTCCAAAAAGTAAGTTAACAGTTTTGACGAGATTTTAATACATCATAACGTTGTGAAAGCGGTATAAAATTTCTCACAGACATAGCATATATCCTTAAGTTTTTTCTTATAAAATTTCATACAAATCCATTAAAGCATAAAAAAATAACAAACAATAAACAAAAAATACCAAATTTGTCCAGTGACGTCAATTTAGTAATTTATGACGTTTTCCAGATGCCGCCCCTTTCGACGTTTTCCTTCCCGTACTCGCTGCTTGAAATTTTCAATTACTCTAGCACAATTGCCAACACTTATCTTCTTGACTTCCCTGCGTATTTGTTTTAATAACATAGCAGTATCTGTGGGTCTGGGCTTGTAAACAACCGATTTAAGATAACCCCAAAGAAAGAAATCACAGGGGTTCAGGTCTGGACTGTGCGCAGGCCAAGTTACGCCGCATTGTTTCACTTCGGGATATCGTCTGGAAATTACCCGCTCATCAAATGTGTCATGTAACATATCTAACACTTTGTTAGCCGTATGTGGTGTTGCTCCATCTTGCATAAACCATTCACTGTTAATGTCAGTTGATCGTTTCCGCAATTCCGGTAAAAACTTGTTGTTTAATAGCGACATGTAG
The DNA here is from genome assembly GCA_963580285.1 of Lucinisca nassula. Taxonomy (NCBI): domain Eukaryota; kingdom Metazoa; phylum Mollusca; class Bivalvia; order Lucinida; family Lucinidae; genus Lucinisca; species Lucinisca nassula. The sequence goes on along the minus strand of OY757018.1, from coordinate 62,789,526 downwards.
CGGTCTGAACAGTATCGCTAAACACATACGGTCCAATGATTCCCCTGGATGACATAGCACACCAAACTGTAATTTTATCGCTATGGAGTGGCCTTTCTGCTATTTGGTGGGGCTGTTCATTTACCCAAAATCTCATGTTCTGTTTGCAAACATGTCCTGATAAAAGGAAATGTGACTCATCGCTAAACCACACATCATTAAAAGCATCGGCGTAAGTGTCAATAACGTCTGATGCCCAGTTACAAAATGATAGCCTTTCCACTTGATCCGTTATATTTAAGCTCTGCATAATTTGTATTTTATATGGATAAAGTTCTAAATCTTTTCTTATTATGTTATGAACGGATGATTTGGGGATACCTGTCTCCGAGGATGTACGCCGAATTGAGTTTTCAGGACTGTCTTGCATAAGTTCTTGAAGCGTGCTCACATTTTCATCACTTCTACTGGTCTTCGGCCGTCCCGACTTTTGCGCGTCTTTCACCGATCCCGTTTCTTCAAATTTTCTGATAGTCTTGTAGATATTTAGTCGACTTACAGTATCACCATTAAATGAATATTTAAATTTTCTTTGAACATCTGTAGCGCTTTTAGTTTCGTAAAAGTTCTTTACAATGAAAATACGCTGGGCTAACGTCAAACGCGCCATCTTGGAAAAAACAAGATTTTAAATGACGTCATTTTGCGACAACGTCAATTATTTTGGCGCGTTTTAATTATGTCGTATAAAAACTTTAGGATATGTGCGTTAATTTGGAATATTGTTCATCAAAATAGCTTTAAAATTAAAAAAGTTATGACGGGTTAAAACTGTTAACTTACTTTTTGGACACCCTGTATTACACTTAGTTTTACAATCTTAGGTTTTAAGGAGTGTTAGATTTGTTAAAAAAATCCTTTTCCGTGGACACTTCATTAAAACTTAAATATAGAAGAAAGGTCCCTTACCAGTTAATCTAATGCACTAGCAGATGAAACGGATAGCGTCTGTAATATAATGTTATTATACCCCCGCAAACGAAGTTTGAAGGGGGTATATAGGAGTCAGCTTGTCGTCTGTCGTCGGTCCGTTACAAAAAACTTTAACATTGCTCATAACTTCCTTATTCTTTGACAGATTTCTTTAATATTACACCACACACCTTGCCACTAGTACTTAAGATTGATATACACAAACCTGACCTTGACCTTTACGTTGACCTTCCTCGAGGTCAAATACTTGTAAAAATTTGTCTGACAACGCATGCGGGGGTATAATTGGCGCCCGTTAGGCGGCAGCTCTAGTTAATCAAGTAATTTCGTATTGGCCCAGGTACAGGTCCGAGGTCTGCTGTATTGGCACGAGGCCGAAGGCCGAGGCCAATACAGCTGACCGAGGACCTGTAACTGGGCCAATACGAAATTACTTGATTCATGACAATTTTATTAATTGACGCAATTAAAAACATGATTTATGATTTTTGAATATTGGTTGACCTTGTGTAATATAGGATAATCAATTAATAATCTGCGGTATATTCTGCGATATATACTGCCAGAAACCCGTCGCAATCATGTTATTATCTAGTTTATCCTGCTGACAGCGCTGGCTTTCTTGTTATACCCGCTTTTTTGAAAAAAAAAAAAAAAAAAAAAAACTACAAAAAACACGGGTATATTATTTTCGTCACGGGTGTCCGTCCGGACGTCCGCCCGTCCGTCCGTCCTTCCGTCTGTCACGTTTCTTGTGAATGCAACTACGTTTTTATTTCTTTACCTACAGTGACCAAACTTGGTACATACATTGCTTGGAGACTGCAGATGTGCATGAAGGTGTCGAAATTTTCATCTGACCCCCTGGGGTCATGGGGTGAGGTCAAAGGTCAAATTTCTAAGAAAAGGCTTGTGAATGCAACTACTTTTTTATTTCTTTACATACAGTGACCAAACTTGGCACATACATTGCTTGGGGACTGCAGATGTGCATGAAGGTGTCGAAATTTTCATCTGACCAACTGGGGTCATGGGGTGAGGTCAAAGGTCAAATTTCTAAGAAAAGGCTTGTGAATGCAACTACTTTTTTATTTCTTTACCTACAGTGACCAAGCTTGGTACATACATTGCTTGCGGACTGCAGATGTGCATGAAAGTGTCGAAACTTTCATCTGACCCCCTGGGGTCATGTGGTTAGGTCAAAGGTCAAATTTCGTAGAAAAGGCTTGTGAATTTAACTTCTAAATCGTCCTATTCAGTGTACACATGTATTTCTTAGTGTGTTGTCCATAGAAAAAGCGGGTATTTGCGATGGTGCACCATCGACTGCGCGACTCTAGTTGAAAATATACAGCAATTTCAAAACGAAACAAATAAATACGTGCGAACGAACGGGCGCGTCGCCGTTTTCTCATATTTCCCACTATATATATATAAAAAAACGCCGTTTCTTTTGCTCCAGCAGTTCAGTGGTTTATTGCTGTCGAATCCTCTACCTTGTTTCATTTCTGTGGTTGTCCTGGAGATGTTGCACTGATGAGTAAGGAGGCCTCCATGCGGACTGAACAAATCGTATGTCTAATTCGCGATGGAAGTATTTTTGGTCATTTTGTGGGAAAGTAACTTCTTTTGGCTTTCCGCTGTTGATGTTTCCATTAGGGTCTACTTAATTCGTGTTTGTGTTTCTTTCCCTTTGGTGTCTCTGATAGGAGCTATGAGTTATAATTGTATCAATTGCTAATCATTACCTTAACTTCTATTCTCTAAATAAATGCTCGGAACTGCAATGAAAATTATTGTTGAAGTTTGGATTCCGAAAAAGGTATCGTAAGCTTTTGACCAAGCCCCACCCACGCCAGTCAGTTATTAATGACCAAATAAATGTCTGAATTGACCCAAATAAATGTTCTGAATAGAAATGAAGGCACTGATCAGGAATCGATACAATTAACACATATATCCTATCAGAGACAACACGAACATGAAATAACTAGATCCTAATGGAAACTCATTAGCGGAAAACACAAAACCCACAAAATGGCCCATTGTCTATCCAAAACAAGTATATATAAGCGATGCAGACATTCAAAGACAGTCTACAACAAAAATAAACCACGACAGGAAAATCGCCTTGGAACATCAGTGAAACGTATTTCACTTGGGGTGGGGGTCGGGAATAAATTGATTTTTCCTCGCACTTCTGTCGTGGTATAGACAAATAATCTGTTCAGTCCGCCTCAAAACTTCCGCATGAACTCCACAAAAAACTAAGGATTTGTTTAGAATTCCATAAAGCTAGCTTAAGTTCCTTACCCCGCCCTCCTTTACACGTCAGTTATTTTTTAATGCGATTCGCAATGTGATTCTCTTCTACGTTGGGTGTGACTTAATGTTGGGCCGTTTTGTGTCTCCCTGTGTGTCTATTATAGTTTCTTTTATCAGTTACCCCCTGTATATATTGCTTTATAACGCACTGACCTTATAAAGATATGCTATCTCAGGACAAGTGAGCTTTATCATGTCAACGTGACATTGCACTTTTATGAATGAACCGAACTACTGGAAAAATGACCAAAAAATGTTATTGTAACTGGGAAAAATGGCAATGTTACTTGAAAAAAAATATCATAGGAAAAACATGGATATATCGACCACCAGAATGCTTTGACGCACTGAGGACCATCAATAACTGACCTTGAATTGCTAATTTAAGAGTGTACAAGGGGATAAACTGATTAATAGAATACCAGATTCATGTAATTTGATATCAAGTTTATCAGGCTCGGCTTCGAGAACGCATGTAGAATCGCTCGGCAAGCCTCGCGATTCTACAAGCGTTCTCGAAGCCGAGCCTGATAAACTTGATATCAAAAGACACCAACCTGGTATTCTCTATTTACCATTTTTATATATAGTGATATATATTTTTGTTAACCTTGGGTATCAAGATGTCAACTTCTTTGAAATCAGCTACGAACTCAACTTGTCATTCGTTGTTTCGCATAGTAGTGTATTCTCTATTGAATGTATAGAGCATGATGTAAGATCTGATTGTCTTAGTTCCTGGTTATTAACATTGCCGTTGACCTATTTAACCCTTCTCTTGCTGAGTATTCAGTTAAGCCACACCCATTTCTGTCTATCAACCAATCAAATTACTTGATGTAATTTATTGCTACAAATTCATAAACTGAATGCCAAACAGTGTAGTTCCTGATCAGATGGCTTCTTCAGAAGCCATCTGATCTGGAACTACACTAAACAGTGTAGTTCCTGATCATTCAGAAGCCATCTGATCTGGAACTACACTGTTTGCAAAGATAGGGGTTGTCGTGAACAGCAAGATAAGGGTTAACATGATGTACAAAGAGAATTTTCAAGTGTGTACGATATACAGATAGTGTGCGTTCTGATCTGAGCATTCTATTGCCCATTTCGATAATACGCCTGTTCAAATATATTGAAAATTTTACAACAAAAACAAAAGGAATATTTTCAGATATAAATTCTGATAGTTTTGACATTTCTGCTTAAAACGCAGATTGTGGTTAGAACCGCCTCGGCGAACCCACATTTTATGTTTTCTAAACAGAGGTCTTACTATATAAAAGGGGGTTTCAGTGTGTGTAAGGGGAGTGGGGGTGATACAGATTTCTTTTTGTGATACGTTAAAGCATTTTATAGGTTTTACTCCTGTCTAACTAGATCATTAATGATAAAATCTACAAAAAATGGAGTTGACAAAAGGAATAGCTTTTTGCTGCATCTGTGGGTTGTCACAACACTGGTCACACTGTAAGAGCGCACACATAAATCATTATAAAATGATTGAAATGCAATAAATCAAATGATATTATGACATGAATACGGAATGTCTTTGCACAAAGCAACAATCATATGTTTTAGTCTTCTTACGCGGTGGTTTGTCCGATGAGCGATAATGCCTTGGAAGTTATTATTTGCGGTATCCCACAGAGACCTTGAACACTGCAGATACCAGCTGTGGGATGCCACAGAACAGTTTTTGCAGCGATGAGGTTACCTTTTATGTTCTTCGTATCATCAATCAACAGCCAATTTGTACAGCACAAAATTGAACAACACGTGCAATGGCATTGTAGATATCCGTGCATCTGCACATAGTTTACATCTTTCGGTTTTGAACTGAAGCAACACTGTTGGTTGTCTGTGTATGGTTAATGACGAAGTTTGAGTGTAGTTTTGTTTTGTTCGGTTTCGGTTTTACGACCCTTGCAAGATCGAGCTGATCGTTAATCACAGTTGGCGAAAATCGGAGTACCCGGAGAAAAACCACATGACCTTGGCGTCTCACATGTACCCGAGGGAGGCGCGAACCACCGCGGTGAGAGAACTAATGATTCAGAGTCAGCGCTCTTACATGTACCTATTAGTACATTTAAGGATTCTGCACACCAGAATGTAGTGTCCACAAAATATGTGAAGAGGCGTATACAAGTAGAGTAATACAACAAAAATGACATATGTATTGTGTATAGACGACGGAAATTAAATCATCGACAGAACATCTAATATGCCAATCAAGCGTGCCAAGATGGCATACTCCAGATGTCTAAGCCACATGCATATAAGCAAAGAAAAAAAGCTTTGAACGCCCACGTTAATCTGGTATTCTGCCGGAGATATTGTCCAAGTTTCAACGGTTTATTATCTACTGGCATCGTTGTACACAGTTTAAAGTTTTCCTTAGAACTTTCAAATGTTTAGAAAAATCATAAGTTAATTCGAAATAGACTTTTCGATCTAACCTTTTCAGTTCACGTTTCCTTTCTTTTTTTACTGGTATAATAATTCCGAGTGCATAACGAATTATGGGGACCGATGGCACTGACCACCAGGTTTCTTCAAAAGTAAATAAAACAGAAAGAAAAATACTCTGGTAGAACCGCAAAGAAGACCGCCATCCATCGCGAAAACACGCCTATATAATTTTGACCCACTCTAACCCCTCTTTTATATAGTAAAACTGGGTTTTACAGGGGTAAACATGTACCTAACTTTTCTTAGTTCTGCTAAAAATAAAGATTGTGGTCACTCGTTAGAACCGCCTCATCGAGGCGGTTCAAACGAGTACCGACAATCTATATTTTGAGCAGAAATAAGAACAATATCACAATGTTTCATCTTAAAATGTTCGGTTTTTCGGCGATAAAGGTTGGAATGTATTTGTATAGCCGTGATTTCGTAATGAAAAGTCACTATTGCTCTTTATGAACTGCTAAACTGAGCCTTTATCATCACGAAAAACGAGGGTTTACGGGGGTCTACATTATTTTCTTTATTTCTGCTCAAAAACATTGATTGTTCCCCCAATCTATATTTTGAGCAGAAATATGAAAATATCAGATATTTCATCTGGAAATATTCATTTTTGGTGGTAAATTTCAATTTATTTGAATAGGCATGTCTTCGTAATGATAACGTCAATGCGATACGAACCATTTTACGCTGACACCGACCACGGTCCTATAAAATCATATTAACAAAGTTAAAGGCTTGTCCGTTATAAGAATTGTTTGGTGGTATAAATAAACCAAAACTAGAGCGCACAGTCGATGACATGCCATCGCAAATCCAAACGCTTCTGGCAGAGCCTAATATATTGCTGTTCTCGCATGTCCTCATCATATAAGGAAGCCATGTACCAAATTTGGTTGCATTCCGGCCAATGGTTAAGGGGAGGACAGCATGATCGTTGGATGGATATACATACAGATGGATGGATGCATTCACAATATCATGAAACAATTTTTTAAAGCATGGGATATTGACTAATTATGGTTTAGGGGTGCGGTTCCAAAAAGTTGCTCAGATATTTTGGCTTTAATGAAGTAGAGGGTTGGGACATGGCCCCGGCGCATCCGGGGAACCCAAGGTTGGTGCGTCTTATTATAAGGAGCAAGTATGCACATGGTTTAGGGGAGGGATCTGAATAGTTTTTGATAATAGGCTTATGTTTTGTGTTAATGGTTCTGATTCTTTCACTTACCATATATCTTGTTACGTGTATGATTCTGATTCTTCCTCCTTTTTGGTTGTTCATTTGTGGTTACGTTTGTCCTTCAAACAGGTTGGTGTCACTGAACGCGTCTTATAATAGTAAAGAAGAGTATATATGGCTTAGGGCTTGGGATCTGAATGGTTTCTAAAATAATGGAGGGGCGGGGGATGACCCAAGCATAACCCTGTGGTCATTCTTGTTATTTTCTCTAAATGACATAAGAATATATATGGTTTAGGGTGGCGATTTGAACAGTTTCTTAGATATTAGGGTTTTCCTAAAGTTGATGGAGTGGGGCATGGCCCAGGCGCACCAAAATTTAACCTTGTAGTCGCACAGCCCACCATGTGATGAAGCTATGTACCAACTGTGGTTGCCTTTTGGTCAGTGGTAAATGGGGAGATAGCGGGACGGACGGACGTCCGGACGGACAACGGAGGCGTTCACAATATCCCTAAACGCTTTTTAAAAAGCTTGGGCATAACGAGTTTGTTTTGATCGAGAGCAAGCAAATGCGTGCCAAAACGAAAATCCGAAAATTCCGAAGAAACAAAAAAAAAAAAAAAAAACACACAAAAAAACACGTCGATTTACATCCCCAAACGACAATGTTGATTACAGCTATCTTCTTATCTTCTTAACCCAGTTTCTACCAGAAACCCAAAAACGGGTAATAGGCAAACACTGCAGGCCCGAGTCAAAGTTATATATAAGCAATTTTTCAAATAAATTTTGAAGCAAGCACAACTTGACAACACTTACTTTTGAAATGGATTCCTGGTATATATAAGGAGGAAGATTCCATTTGGTACAAAAAGGGTTAATAGTACGTAACAATGTTGCGAAACATTAGGTCGAAACGTACTTTTTTGTTTTTGTAAAAGCAATTGCATCTACACGAATAATGCTAATATATGAAAAATAAATCACACTCGTGGTCGTTTCACATGAAGGTTTAAGTTACCAACCGTATGCATTTGTTATGCATAACAATGAACAGTGGTGAGACGAGACAGGATCAGATATAATCAGGGCATCCACGCCCTGGATCATCGGTATAACAACTCCTTTCTGTGCTATTTTTAAACATCGCGCAAGAAACAGAAACACTGGAAATACATCTTAGACTATGGCAGTTGTTGCCCCGATGTTTTGTCGTCGGAGTCTAACTGTTGGTTTTCTTTTGCTCCATTATGTCAGTGGTTTCAATCTGTCGAGTCCTCACAGTTGTTTCATCTCTGTTGTTGTTTGATTTTTGTGTTCACGGAGAGGTTGCAGTGATGCGTTATAGAAAAATCTTTTAACAACATCTCCTTCAAGGCTAATGGTCCGATTTCAAAAGAAGGCCTTCATGCGGACTGAACAAATTATTTGTCTTAATCGCGACGAAAGAAAGGGCGAGGATTGTGGCCACGTAAAATCGATTTCAGCCCACAGTCCCATGTTTCCATCAGGGTCCAGTTGTTTCATGCTTTTGGTGTCTCTGGTGGAATTGTATCGATTCTTGATCATTGCCTTCACTTCTATTTTTCAATTGATCGTGCACAGCCAACAAATAAGGCTTCTTATCAGTTACCCACTCTATATATTGCATTGTAACGCATTGACCTGATAAAGATATGCTATCTCAGGACAAGTTAGCTTTATCACGTCAACGTGACGTTGCACTTTTATGAATAAAGCGGACTACCGGCAAAAATGGCTAAAAAGTTATAATTACTAGAAAAATTGGAAAAATTACATTTAAAATGAATAAAAAAAAAAATAAAATAAAAATAACGGTCAGCTTATAGTAAATATAGTGACCCATTATATACCGCGCCGGAATGTTGGGACGCAATGACTGATCGTAAATTGCCGATTTAAAGAGTTTACAAGGGGATAAACTGATAAATAGAATACCAGATTCGTGTCTTTTGATATCAAGTTTATCAGGCTCGGCTTCGAGAACGCATGCAGAATCGCTCGGCAAGCCTCGCGATTCTACAAGCGTTCTCGAAGCATTGCCTGATAAACTTGATATCAAAAGACACGAACCTGGTATTCTCTATATGCATGACTTCGTACATGAAGCTACAGCACTGCCTAGTCTTCTTGTCTACGAGAACAAAGGCTCAGGAAAAAAAAATTTGTAAGCCTTTCCTGGTCGTGTATGTGATAAGTACTTTTTCTCGTGTGTTAACCCATACCTATACCATTACGAACGAGGGTCACTCAATAATATAATGTTATTAATCAAATAATTTCGTATTGTCCCAGTTACAGGTCCGAGGTCTGCTGTATTGGCACGAGGCCGAAGGCCGAGGCCAATACAGCTGACCGAGGACCTGTAACTGGGACAATACGAAATTACTTGATTAATGACAATTTTATTAACTGACACCATAAAAACATGATTTATGATTTTTTAATATTGGTTGACCTTGTGTAATATAGGATAGTCAATTAATAATAAGTGATATTAGACTTATATTTGACTTACTGTTTAATATTGCATACCAAAATTATATTAAATTGGAAGCTCAATCCAAACTGTATCAAATAGGTGTTGTCAATAGGTACTACAAATGCAGATGCTCAGTTGCTAGGTAAAAAAGGAACGCTGGTTAACTCTGGCCACGTATGTTTTTCTTTTTGCTATGGCATCAGCGTGAGTCTAAAATCATTGTATAATGAGCTTTGATTTATCGCATATGCTACTTTATTAAATGTTGGAGAAAAATCCAACTTTTCGATTTGATACAATCTAGTGTTGAGATGTAGCATACAGAAAGACCACAATAAGGAACATTTCAAATATTATTATATGGCTTTAAATGAATGGTTATGCAACAGCTAAATCCACAAACCTGAAAAATAGTGGGTCCCCCACAGCCTAAGACGTAGCAACATGAGAATGCATGGAATTGGAAATTAAAACAATCATGGGTTCTGTTGTTGCTAGGCAACCAGTAGATAAACGACTTTGTCGCGAACTTTTAAAAGCTTCAAGATGTAAGGTTCAATCTATTTAAAGACCAACAATAAAAGAACCAAAGTACTGAATTTGTACCAAAACAAAGAGACTTTGAAGTTCCACTATGATTTTATGGCAATCTAAATGATTAAATCGTGCGAGCAGGGTACCAGCTAAACAAGCCATTGCAACATTGTTTGTTGCAACGCTATGCGTGTTGGTACATAAGATATAACATTTACTTAGAAGGGCTATGTTCATTATTGACCAAATAGAGTTCATTCTATTTAAACTAGCCTCACTTTTTTATATTTTGTACAAAATAGAAGTGAAGGCATTGATCAAGAATCGATAGAATTAACCCACAGCTCCCATCAGTGATACCAAAGGAAAAGAAACACAAACATGAAACAACTGGACCCTAATGGAAACATCAATAGCAGAAAGCCAAAAGGACAGTTACTTTCCCACAAAATGGCCAATTATCTATCCAAAACAAAATAATACAAGCGATACACACACTCAAAGACAAACCATAGCAAAAATAAACCGCGACAGAAGAACCGCCTTGGAACGTTGGGGGCTTAAATCGATTTTACGTGGCCACAATCCTCGCCCTTATTTCCGTCGCGATTTAGACAAATAATTTGTTCAGTCCGCATGAAGGCCTCCTGACTCATCGGTGCAACATCTCCGCGAACACAAAAATCAAACAACCACAGAGATGAAACAACGGTGCGGTCTCGACAGCAAGAAACCACTGACATAATGGAGCAATAGAAAACCAACAGTTAGACTCCGACGACAAAACATCGGGGCAACAACTGCCATAGTCTAAGATGTATCAAAAGAAGACCACAACAGTTAGACTCCGATGTACAAGTCTAATGATGAAGAGCGCTCATGAAATTGGTTTCAAAGATGCATATACAGGACATACACATGCACGTGAAAGCCCCTGTTCCGACTAAAAGTACACCAGATTTTCTAACTGCCAAGAAAACGCATTCTGCTTTCCCCTATAACTTGAGCTGAAATATAATCCTGTTATTGATTGGGCGTATTTCTGCAAGGACAGCATCCTCCACAAATGACAGGCACGACACTTGCGGAACACCACAAATTGATTCCTCACCGCATCATTATCTTGATTTTTCACTTTAATCGCAGGAGCAGCTATTACGACATCAATTACGACATCAAATTACAGGAAACTGCACGTGCTGCAAATGCGATTTCTTGTATCTTTCCACGCACATCTATCACTGAAAAAAGGAGGTACGCATGCGCATCCTTAGTGATGTTTAACTATATTATTTAGTAAAATATGAATTTCTAAAATGAAAACATTGTACAGAGTAGAATCGAGATTGCAGTTCCTTCAGGTTCGTACGATTTATCACACACTCGCTGTTTGCTTGTCCGACGTGTCATTAGAAAATTGTGATTGTACGCTGGCCCACCTGATCCTTACATTACGAATAAACGCCTATACAAATACATTGTACATTTTACCGCCGGAAAAACGAAAATTTTAAGATGAAAAATTGTGATATTTTTCTTATTTCTGCTCAAAACATAGATTGTGTGTACTTGTTAGAACCGCCTCATCGAGGCGGTTCTAACGAGTACCCACAATCTGTATTTTAGAGCAGAAATAAGAAAAATAAGGTTTACCCATGTAAACCCCAGTTTTACTGCATAAAATTGGGTTTCAAGGGGGTCAAAAATATATAGGCATGTTTTCGTGATGAATTTGAGCTTATAGAACAGGAGAAGCGGCGTCATAGAAACTAGATTTTAAATTTTGACAGATCATATGCTATTTGCTCTTGCTTTAATATACAGTAAGACTTCAATGATTCTAATACCGGTGGTAGCCCCCGCCCATCGGAGCTTGAAGAAATAAATGGGCTGCATGATGCTTCCACGCAGAGCTGAAACTGACCGCGCACAAGTACTGGTGAACCGCTTAGAGGATCTAAGCCTGACCATGCAAAGCGGTGGGAGTTAGACCGTCAATGCTTATAAACCCTATTGATTTCATTGGGCGACAGGGCTTGAGATGTCATTTCAGTTCAATGTCAGGTAAAAGTCCCACAGAATTGGAAGCAACGTCTACAGTGTTGACGGGGACGTTAAACCACAAATCAAGCAAATCAAACAAAATTAAATTATGACAGAATTATGACATTTGCTCTTGCTTCAATATACAGTGAAACTTCAACGATTCTAATACCGGTGAATCGTTTTATCATTAAGATGACACATCTGTGTGGCACAGAGCATAAAAAACCCGGACCTCTTCTTCTGACGAAAATTTAATATTTTTCTTATTTTTACTCCCCAAAAAAGGTTGAGGTAGCTCGTGAGAACCGCCTCATTGAGTACCCACAACCTATGTCTTGGAGCAGAAATAAAGAAAATAATGTATACCCCGGTAACCCCACTTTAAAGAAGGGTTCAGAGGGTTATTCATTACACATTACCTCCATATAAGCAATATTTTTTTCTTTTAGTTTTACAGCCCTTTCAAGATTATTTCTTTAATTTCGAGCCGATCGATAATCAGATATTGGCGAAAACCAGAGTAACCGGAGAAAAACCACCCAATCTTACGTTGCAGAACTTGGCTTCTAAATAGGGTTGATCTGGGAAGAATTCCTTCTTTCGTGTTGAAAAGGTTTGTGTTGTTTGTTCTCATTATAGAGGCGATTCTAATGTGTGCCCACAACACGTCATAATTTGAAAGAACGTCGAAACGAAATACCGTAATGATCCTAAGTATGCGGACGAATATGCAAAAGCAAACAGTGCGCTGTGGTGCAGTGGTAAAGTATCGGCCTCGGGATCGAGAGGTACCGGGTTCGAACCCCACGAGCGGCAAGTGTTGTTTCCTTGAGCAAGAGACTTTATCCACATTGCTTAGTACTGGTTCTACCCAGGAAAAGAGGGCCACATGGAAGATTAGTATTAGTTTACTAAATGTGTTACCCTCTATAAATAAGGTCGATTATTATTATTATTATTATTATTATTATTATTAGTGCAGACCCAGATCAGGCTGCTCTGATCAGGCTCTTCACTGGGAGCAGCCTGATCTGGGTCTGCACTGTTTGCCATTCCGTCAGCAACTTTTGGATTCCCTGCTGGATCGTAAAACAAATCTATTATAATTTTAGAAGAATAACAGAAAGTGCCCCGAAGTGTTAGGATTTTACGGGTACCTTAATTATTATCACTATACCTCCTAAACTGGCAGAGGCTCGAACTACCCCTACCGCGAACATTTCAGTCATGGTCCTCAAGCTATTGAAATTCTGACTGTAGTTGTAGTTTATTACGCTAATAGAACCGGAAATGATATGAGCCCCGCCAAGCGAATTTGTGTCTTCGAGCATTCCGTCATGACAAATTTTAACTGCGCATGCCCAGCCATTCAGAGGGGCCAGGGATATGGCTTTCTGTCTGAAGGTTCCTCTTGAGTCACTGCTTGTATGACCGTGCAGCGAAGGTTCTGGCGAGACTGCGCGGATGCGCAGGCTCGCCTGGACCTTCGCTGCTCGCATAGGTGATAAGTACCAAAATCGCTTGACGGGGCCCATATATGAATCGCTCAGCTCCTACACGGCGTCAGCAAATGGCTAGTGATTTGCAGAAATCTCATATCAACTTATTGAATCTTTTACAGGAACTGTATTAATACATCATCAGTCAAAATTTAAACAGTCCTATCAAGTGTAATTTGTCAAAATCAAAATGGCCATATCTTGTATGTAGAGCGCCATAAACGCTATCGCGTATCACCGTATCTGATCTCAAACTGTAGGTTAATGGAACTACGTTGTCGAGTCGAGAATCGCGCAATGATACATAGGTTAAGTAAAGAGGGGAATTCAGATTTCTTCAGATCAAATTTTATTCGCCGGAAATTAATATTTTATTGTATGATTTGCAGCAGTTATGGCTTGGATGATCAGATTTTATTTGAAGATAGTAAATAGCGCATTCTCAGGCACACATATTCATGCCAATTTATTTAATTGCCAATTTGATACCAAAAATGATTTATTGCATACTGTTTTCACATATAACATGCTTCTGTTGTTAATGGAACACTAACACCAATAGATTGGGTTTCTTGTTTTCTTCCTTTAAAGATCATTCCAGCTGCGAGGTATTATAGAGTTATTTCATAGCAGTTTGGTAATAGAAGTGAAGGCAATGATCAGGAACCGATACAATTAACCCACAACTCCCATCAGAGACCAAAGGGAAGGAAGCACAAACAAGAGACAACTAGACCTATGGAAACATCAATAGAGGAAAGAACAGTTACTTACCTACAAAATGGCCCACTGGCTATCAAAAACAAAACAATATAAGCGATACACACGCTCAAAGGCAAACCATTAAAAAATAAACCGCGACAGAAGTACCGCATTGGAACGGTCAATGAAAAACTAATTCCACTGGTGAGCGGGGGGGGGGGGGAGGGGGGCGGGGCTTAAAAACTGTCAAAATAGTTATAACTGCTGTGAACAACCTGATGCAACCACATAAAGAACACACTAAATGTGTTCTATGAAAGGGCCATCCTTCGGAAGCAAGGAAAACACCACAGAACTGGAAAATATGAAGTGTACATATTTTCTGGGTCAGACTAGCTAGTTTCGGCCAATTAGGCATCATCAGTGACCCTCAAGTATTTTCAAAATTCTAAAATGGAATCAATTATCCCAAGGACAAGAAAATATAAACTACACTATGATGTAGGGCAGGGAGACTTTTTACGGCCGCCACACATTCACAGACACCAGCTGTAGTGATGTTGATTATGTTCTATGAAAGGGCCATCCTTTGGCCATCCTTTTGTTTTCACCTGTTTTTATAGCACTGATTTTGGTATACCAATGTACAAAGATGGATTCTAAAAATGCATATATACATGTATTATAGACCAATGACAGGAAAATATAACCGTAACAAAATATTGGCCGGTGATATGATTTGGGTTAGATGTCACTTCCGCTGAGGTTCGCAATTTTAGGAGGTGAAAACAACGGTATTCTGCTATATGACCTTACCAAATATGCACAAGAAATATTTTTAATCTGTCTCAACCTTCTGACAAAGACTTACTTTATATTATTGTTCCCTATATTCCCTTTAATTTCTTATGATTATCGATCAAAAACTCGAGTTTGCTACATGTGTTTAAAAACGATAGGAACTCCACCAAATGAGAAAAATGGCGAGAGAGATAATCGCTCTTTGTTTCTTTTTACTGAAGAGTTCCTTGCCGACTGCCCCTATTTTTATCTTAACCTTTGCATTCTTTCGGCGGAAATTAAACAATGTGTTTGCATCACGAAAACACGTCTATATAACTTTGACCCCTTGAACCCCACTTTTATATAGTAAAACTGGGGTTCCCAGGGGTATACCTTATTTTTCTTATTTCTGCTCTAAAATATAGATTGTGGGTACTCGTAAGAACCGCCTCGATGAGGCGGTTCTAACGAGTGCCCACAATCTACATTTTGAGCAGAAATAAGAAAAATATCACAATTTTTCATCATAAAATTTTCATTTTTTCGGCGATAAAGGTGGCAATGTATTTGTATAGGCGTGTTTGCGTAATGTAAAGGCGTGTTTGCGTAATGTAAAAGCGTGTTTGCGTAATGTAAAGGCGTGTTTGCGTAATGTACAAGCAGCATTACTATATGTTATTAATCAAGTCAGTTCGTATTGGCCCAGTTACAGGTCCGAGGTCTATTATATTGACCCGAGGCCCAGACCAATAAAGCAGATCCAGGACCTGTAACTTGGCTAATACGAAATTACTTGATTAATGGCAATTTTTATTAATTGGCACAATTTACCGCACCATGTTGGTCAAATACGGGTGGAAATGCGAACTTGGCAACTCTAAGGCGGATCGTTTTAACCGCTACCTCGCTGAATAAAATAATTTTGCTGCGCCCATTACTGACTACTAATTGATAGAATGTTTTTGTTTATGTTTTATTTTGTGTGTGTGTTTCAGTTGACAAACTGCATGACAAACAGTGTAGATCCTGATTAGATTGCCTTTCATTACGATAACTCACCCGTACGATACACTGCATTTTTTCACATCTCCAAAATGGCTACTTTTCTAATGAAAATCCTTGATATTTTATAAATGCTCATAACATAGGTTGTGTGTGCTCGTTAGAACCGCCTCGTTGAGGCGGTTCTAACGAGTACCCACAACCTATGTCTTGGAGCAATAATAAGAAAAATAATGAATACCCCCGTTAACCCCAGTTTTCTCTATATAAAGTGGGGTTTAGGGGGGGTCTTCATTTCACGGACTTGTTAACGTGATGTTCAGACGCAATCGGATCTGAATCTACACTATATATTTACCATTTCGAAATCACGTCTATACAAATAAAGTGTAAATGTTTCCGCCGAAAAAAAAATGAAAATTTTACTATGAAAAATGTGATATTAAGGTTTACCCCTGTAAACCCCAGTTTTACTATATACAAGTGGGGTTCAAGGGGATCACAATTATGTAGGCATGTTTTCGTAATGAATTCTGATAATGCGGGTCATATCATATTATTGTTGTTGTGATCTTAGGCAAAGTTGTCAAATCATTTTACTAACAGCGACATGATTTATGGTCAGAGATCACTATCTGAAATCTGGGGTTCCGCCCATTGGGCATTGGAGAATAGATTTGACTACAAGGTGCTTCCACGCAGAGCTGAACCGACCGCTTAGACGGTCAACGCCTGCCAAGGCAAAGTGATACGAGTCGGGCTGTCCATGCATATATTCATTGAGCGACAGTGCTTTAGATGGCATTTCATCTCAATGTCGGGTAAAAGTCCCACAAAATTGGAAGCAATGTCTCGATAATGTTGCCGGGGACGCTAAACTTCAATTCAAACAAACAAACAAACAAAACCTGAAATCTACATGTTTAAGGTTAATGAAAAGATAGCATTAAATTAAGGACATATGCTATCCTAAAGCAGAGTTTGGCTTCCGTTAGGTAGGTAAATTAAGTCGCAGGATATGTGACGAAACAAAATAGTTATAATCAAAACGGTAGAGTCACATTCTAGAATTTATGCGAATGAAAAATATTGAGAATTATCGCTGATTACGTGAAATATTAGGGAATATATAACATATTATTTGGTGTTGTTTTATGATTTTTGCATCCTTGCATTCCCAAGCGTAATTTAATCAACGTTATAAATTCCATTTGTGCACACTCGCATTATGTTATTTGATGTGACAAAGGAAACATAATAATTCATTACATCAAGCATATAATAAATTCTCAAGGAGATATCGTATTTAGCAGCCTATAATACGTTAAAATACAGCCACAACAACATGTCGTTTCCGCCGCATCAAAGCGAAACATGTTTCTCTACGCCATGTTAAATGGGTGAAAACCACGTCAAGAACTAAGTTAAGCGTTAACGTTTTGTCTCGGGCTCAGGTAGCGGAACAAATGCATTTCTTCATTTGTTAATGTCACTATTTATGTGATATGAAATGTTTGTGTCAAGTCCTTTTTAACAGATAACTGGCATTAATTGGTGACTTTTAAAGCAAAGGCCAAGAAAAATTAAATAACAGATGCATACATGCCTGGCCTGTTTTGACATTTTTATTTACTCTTTTCTGCAAATGGCGGTGAACTTTATATAAAAATGTAACATGACAGTGTGTCATCTAGCGGCATGTATACTTCAAGTAAAAACTTTTTTTGAGCCAGCGCACGACAAAACCTACAATAAGATATGTGCGCCCAGCGAAGACTTAGATCAGCCTGCGCATCCGCGCAGTCTGATCAGAGTCTTCATTGTGCGCTCTAAGGATAGCTAAGGGCCCAATGCTCCTTCAAGCAGAAAAAGAAGTCGCTGGTTTGACTATTTTGATGTGCAGGCTGATCTGATTCTTCGCTGTGCTCATATGCCTTATTGTAGGTTTTGTCGTGCGCTGACTCATTTTTTTATTTATTGTTATGGTTTGGAAATGTCTAAGGACGTCCACGTCAGAGAATGTCGGGATCGTGCATACAATAAATAAATAAATAAACATACACATAAATAAATAAATAAATACCAATATTACATGCATAACAGAGAAAGATTTTCACCAGACATAAATTTGTTTTTTTCTTTTTTGCTAAGAAGAAAAATTTCCTCTCAGCCGGGAAATAAATCTCTTTTGCTGGAACTACTTTTTGTACAAGATACAAGATACCGCTTGTGCTGTGAAATCGTTATATTCAAACACGGGAAAGTTTCAGTCACGTGGACATGACGTCATCACAGTGGCGTCTGGGAAGATATGAACAGACGTTCAGAATGCGTGACGTTTGAGTCGGATGCAACTTTGAAACAAAGACCATTGAACTGGAAGTACGTTTTGCTTTCTTTTATCTCACATTTAAGTTGTTTTCCACTGAAACACTGTTTCTTCTATTTTTTTTTCAAAACTGTAGACAGTAACTGTAAACCGATGAGGCGGTTCTTACGAGTACTCACAATCTCTATTTTGAGCAGAAATAAGAAAAATATCACAATTTTTCATCTTAAATGTTTCATTTCTTTCGGCGGTAAAGTTTACAATGTATTTGTATAGGCGTGTTTCCGTAACGCTATGTTTGTCGCCTATGCAAAAGTATTCTTTTCTCTTGAGCTGTTTCAAGTTTGTATTTTACACCACAGTCAACAAGTGATTTATATATGCCTACTAAACATAATGTAAAAAATGGAATTGTGCAGTCAGAAATATTACACGTGTCAGAAAATCACATCATTTTACGAAAGGTCATCCATTCTGCAAAACATTTTAACACCTGTGCCCTATAGGTACCGTATATCTTCGTGATCTTAAGTTTATTTGATACCCGTTCTGTAATAATAGGACAATTCTCCTTTTACACACATTCGGAGGGAAGTGTCTTTGCATCTCACTGGAGTATTTTTTTTTTCAAAAGTACTACGTCTTAGACTTTTCTCTGAGACTTAAAATTCATAACGCACGGCAAGAGCTCATCATAAGCTCATTGCGCACGGAACATAACGTTCCCGATAGAGGACCGTGACAGTTGCACAGCCGACTGCGTAGGCTAATCCTGCGCAACTGTCAGTTCGGCGCATAGGGATTATTTCGAAATTTAATGAGAAAGACGAAATGTTTCCATTTTCCTTTTTCTCATGCGCGTAAAAAAGCTTCATATATTATATTTGGGATGAGACGTGGTATGAAAACTGCGCGAATGAACCCCAATTTTAATTTTTGCCTTCATCAGCACCACAAGCCCTTATTTTAATTAACAAACTGCTTTTTATTTCTTCCAATTAGACCATCAAACTTTGAGTAGAACCTGACCAAACAAATATATCAACAAAACACCTTTCTTGTCTAAAATAGTATATCTTGAGGGGATGCAACTGTTCTGGTGCGCACAATTTGCAGAAAATAAAATTGATGGTAACTAAACATGGGGATGGGTCTTTTAAAAGACCAACCACAACATAAGTCCAACTGAGAAAAAATAATGGTTCTGTCGCCTTTTAACAAGCACTTTGTAATATACTGATGAAAACACGTTAAGTGCGCAGAATTAGCCTACAGCACTGTACGTCCACGATGAAGAGTAAAGCAAGTGCGTTATCGCTGTGTATCAAAGGCCTCGTATGGAGAGAGAGAGAGAGAGAGAGAGAGAGAGAGAGAGAGAGAGAGAGAGAGAGAGAGAGAGAGAGAGAGTACTGCTACGAATCTAAATTGTGCAGTATGTTGTACTAGACACGTTCGAAGCCACTTTATTTGTGGCCTACAGTCGCTGCTTCACCTTGGCGAACATCAGTTATACTGGGCGAGTTAATATAGATAAATTCTTGCAAAAACACCACCACACGATTGCAGTTCTTGCTTCCAAAGGATTACCTTTTTATAGAACATTTAACTTTACCAGGGCTGGTATTAAGGCAACGTGTTGCGGTCGTAAGCATCATAATTTGATTTATATTTTTTTAGTCCTGTAGGATCAATGATTCCACTGCAGAATTGAAAAAATGTATGTCACTAAAGAGGCCTATTTGGCCGGAACTAGATGGTAGTACAAAAAAAAAAAAAAAAAATGTGCTCTCCACGGCTTTCAGTTCTATTTTGTAGTTTTTACTTCCGAAGCATTTCCTGTTTATAGAACTAAAGGTTGTGGAAACACATTAGAATCGGCATATATTCCACGTAACTCCGAATATATAGAGGATCTTACATGAGTGCTCATGTATTATTGAATTTATTAAACTTGTTGAGGAAAAGGGACAACATGCGAGGCTCTGCCGAGCATTTTATCCATTTTCCTCAACGAGTTTAATCTGAGCACGAATGCAAGATTCTATTTATCATATGACATTAAAAACGTATTTTATTCACGATTTTTGACAAAAATATCAATATTCCGCCATTAGTAAAAGCTAAGTCGTAAAGGACGTCGTACATGTAACGTAACGGGGCGCATCTAACTAATTTACATATTTAATCCACTAGTGGAGTGTCGAATTTATTACATAGCGTTATTACATTCTTAGAAGCGACGTCATATAATAAATACAGTTAGATTCCTACATTAAGACCACTTTTGGCATTGTTCAAAAGTGGTCTTTTGCTTTCTAGAGGACACAAAGAAAGTAAAAATGAAACCATTTGAACAGAAATGGCGTTAAATTTAACCCGTCTTCATTGCAGAATTTCACTGAACAAATCATCTGTTTATAGGAACTGATCAAAAGTTTTATTTATTTATCGGATATAGAGGATCTTACACGAGTGGTCATTTCATATGAAATTTATGAAACGAGCCTTCGGCGAGTTTCATAAATTTATATGAAATTACCACGAGTGTAAGATTCTGTTTATCATATGACGAATTTAAATTGGATTGTATCGCAGTTAAATTTGACACTTTTTTCCCAAAAATATGCGTGGTTGACATGGACGTCGTCATGACGTTACTCAATCCCGCCAAAGTGTTATTACACGTGTGGTAATACGATTTTTATTACAAGATGTTATCCACTGCTATAAACGACGTCATATGATAAACAGCCATTTGATTCGACAAACAAGGAAGATCCGGATCAGATGCCATCTGATCAGGATCTAACCTGTTTGTTTTGTCATTCACATAATAATTTGATTGGATCAGAAATTGATGTGGCTAACTTTATATATTCGGTAGGCTTAAAGGTAGCGTTTTTTTTTTTTTTTTTTTTTGTTTTACGGCCCTTTCAAGATTAAATTACTTATTTCGAGCCAATCGATAATCAGAGTTGGCAAAACCCTGAGTACCCGGAGAAAAACCACCTGACCTTCCGTTGCAGAACTTAGCGTCACACGTGTGGTCTGAGGGAGGCGCGATGTTGCTGTTGATTTGAGGTTTAACGTCCCCGTCATCACTGTATATGTCATTTTGGAGACGTTGCTTTCAATTTTGTGGGACTTTTACCCCACATTGAGATGAAATGACATCTCGAGCCCTGTCGCCCAATGAAACCAATAGGGTTTATATGCATGGACGGTCCGACTCGCATCGCTTTGCCTGGGCAGGTTTAGATCCTCTAAGCGGTTTACCAGTACTCGCGTGTGGTCGGATATCAAAATGTTATTGGTTCTGCTCATGGAAGCATCATGCAATATCTATTTCTTCAAGCCCCGAGGGGCGGGGGCCAGAGCGAGGCGAGAACCACAGCGATGAGAGACCTAATGATCAAGAGTCAGCGCTCTTACTCATTATGCGACGGAGGTCTGTAAAGCCATGTAACACAAACAGTCTTACGAAAATGCCATTTAAGAGAGATAATTTCAGTGAGTGACTGAAAACACGGGTTGATCGTTTAACATGGCTGAGTCGAACATGTTCTTTAGTCTATGAAGACTTCTCCGATAACTCCCGATAACACTGTTGTAGAGATACATGTAATTAAGCCTTTAGTGTCCGGTGTTTCACATATGATATATGATATTATTTTGGTGCCGTGACCAGGATACTTCAACAAAGTGTTGATAGCTTATGCTCAAAAGTATGTCAATGTGTAAGCTAAAAGGATTATACAATTGATTTCCCACTGGTTTGCTTTAGGTATGTTTTTCCAGCCACGAAAGTTAAAAAATGTGAAAAAAAAGTTGAATCATATATGATTCATTGGCATTAAAATTAAAATTTTCTCTGCAAACCACATTTTTTAAAGACTTTATATTTATTATCAAAAGAAACTGCTAAATAATGTACTTTGTTATTGCACAAAAAATCTTAACCATCGTTTACTCTACAGTTATTCAGTTGTGTTTCAAGTGTTTTTAAACACTAAATGCCCGTTGTACCATATATGATACATACATATCTCCATTACCTTTGACCCCCCCCCCCACACACACACTAAAAAAGCATGTTTTTTTATTTATTATTATTTGACTTTGCAAAATATATCATTGTAGGCAAAATGAGAGTTTCTGGACAATGCTTTCTGTGGCTGGCCACTAGCTGGCTAAGGGAGATCTTTGTCTTGTTTCATGTTGAAAATGTATGTTGTGTGTACTCATTAGCATCGTCTCGATGAGGCGATACTCAGACTACATACATCATGCCTTTATTTCATAGAAGATTCAGAAGAGGTCTTCAAGTCATCCCATCCATGCCTCCTGATCTGTCTTACACTTAACACTCAGTGGTCTGAAGTAACCCTATCTTAAACTACTTTTATGTTCCTAAGTGTGGTCGAGCTACTGAACTTACACAATTATGATTGTTATTCTCATTGGAAAGTACATATAACAGGTGGACATAACAACAATGCTGAATTCAAAACATGACTTCAAGACAAATCAAGGCTGTAAATCATAGCATGCGATAGGTTTTCTTTTGCGGTTTCTAATAATATTAATATGAAACATCTCGTAAAACAAATCTCTCGTAAAATAGAAGTGAAGGCAATGATCATGAATCGATTCTCCCATCAGAGACACCAAAGGGAAAGAAAGACAAACACGAAACAACACACCCTAATGGAAATATCAATAGCGGAAAACCAAAAGGACAGTTACTTTCCCACAAAATGGCCAATTGGCTATCAAAAATAAAATAATATAAGCGATACAAACACTCAAAGACAGACCATAACAAAAATAAACCGCGACAGAAGAACCGCCGTGGAACGGTCAGTGAAACGAATTCCACTATGCAGTGGTATTCTTTATTGTGCTCAAAACATAGATTATGGGTACTCGTTAGAACCGACTCTATTGGACAGTTCCAATGCGCACCCACAGTTTATGTGTTTTTTTTTTTTTTTTTTTTTGTTCATGTTTCTACTTGGGCCATTGATTGCGGGTGCTCGTTAGAATCGCATCGGCAATGCGGTTCTGGCAAATACTCGCGGCTTGTGTTTTGGGTGGAAATGGGAAAATAATGTATATTCCTGTAAACTCAAGTTTTACTGTATAAGGGTAGGGGTAAAGAGGTCAAATGTATACGGACATGTTTTCGTGATGGTTTCGTTATTTTGTCATGTGTGCATGTGTATAAATGTACGTATTCATTCGCTTACGCCATCTGTGAGTCGCCTAAGAGAGTTACTGAGTGTTTGAGTTTTACGTCCCACCAACAGCTAAGGTCATACGGAGACGGGACATCGGTTTAAAGACTCATCCGAAAGTCTGGAGAAGCCCGGGATCGATCATGCGATCCCTGGTTTACAAGACGAGTAGCGTAAACACTACACCACGGACGCTCCTAAAGTCGCCTAAGAAGCAGTAAGTTAAATAAAGTTCTGTGGTGCAATGGTGAAACATCGGATTTGAGATCGATAGGTAGCTTGTTCGACCTCCGCAAGCGGCACGTGTTGTTTCGTTGAGCTAGAAACTTCATCCACATTGCTAAGTACTGGTTCTTTCCCAGGATAAGAGGGTCACATGGAAGATTAGTACTAGTACTAAATGTGTTACCCTCTATAAATAAGGTCGATTATTATTATTATTATTACTATTATTATTATTATTATTATTATTCTGTTCTAACATAACAGTTTCGTTAAAATAAACACGTTTAGAAGTATCAAGGGTAAGAAAATTTTCAGAAATAACATGTCCAACTACTTTTATTTCGAACGGACGAAATACGGTAAAATACATATTTATGCGGGGAAAGTATTTTACCTAGACGAGTAATGATTCAATTAATTAGAAAGAATAATTATATCTGTTAGTCACCAGCAATGTTTCGTAAACTTGATATATATGAATACATTGTTACATAGTGACAAGTCCCTGCAATACACCCGCCAAGCATTACTTTATGAGCCACCACTAAAACTCACATATATGATAATTTTAACCTTCCCCCCTCTCCACACACACCCCTGAAACTCGACTTCTTTATAGTACAACTGAGGTTTATAGTGGTATATGTTCTTTTGCCTATTTCTCCTAACAAAGTTGGATTGTGGGTACTCGTTAGAACCCTCATTTCTGACTTTAAACCAGTCAGAAAACTGGCAGAAAAATGTCATACAAAATCAGGAAAGGAATGTAAAACAGTGTAGATACTGACCAGATGGCTTCTCAGTCTGAATGGTATATACACTATTTTTAAATGCAGAGCATAACCCGGCCTCGAGGTCATAAAACTTTTTTTCATGCTGAACATGCAATTTATAACGCTTTTTTAATATTAAAATACAAACCAATTAGGCAATTTCCTGATCAGATCAGCAGATAATGTTATATGTTCTGCTCATAAATTTAAAAAATGCCAACTGTTGTTGGCATTTCTTAAATTATTGAGCATAACAAATTTCGTGCTTAACTGAGTTGAGCGTGAAAAAGCGTTTTAAAAACCGCGGGGCCTGGCTCAGCAGGAAAAGTTTATTAGAGCTGAAACACCGGTCATGTGTCTTAGTTAGGGGTGGGGGTGCTTTAATCCACTGAAATACTGGAGCAAAAGAAAAGAAAACCAACAGTTAGGCTCCGATGGGCCAACCAGAGAGAAATCCGGGTAAGCAGAGTGGCGACGAGAATAAACAAAATTAACGATAAGTATATATAGGGGTAACAAAGATATTATAATAAAAATCAAAAATGAGTTCCTTTAAGAGCAATGAAAACATTCATAAGAAAGAAGATGGGCCATACTACGTAGTTTCGGCTAATAAAGCCTCATCAGTGACCCTGTAATGATCCGGCAAAGAAAGCCAGAGGAAACGTACTGCAATTTTGCGAATTTCGAATAGGCAGTCGATTCAAAGACTGAAATAAATCAAAATGGGGTCCAAATAATTAAAAACCTGTCTAGAATAAGTCTAAACCAATAATTTATTTCTGATTTCTCAGAATATTCACGATGCTCTCAAAGGAACAAAAGTAAAATATAAACTGCACTATGGTTGATGTACGGGGAGACGTTTTACGGCCGCCACACGGCACAACACCAGCTGCAGTGAAGGCAAATAAAAATCAAAAATGAACCTACAACGGTCAGACAGTGAGTCACACTCAACGTTGAAGTTGGCCGCTGTCAAAGCATTGCCTTGGAACGGTCAATAATAAAATACTGCGGGATGGGGGGATGATGTGTGGGGGGGGGGGGGTCTAAAAGCTAGCTTTACACAAATTAGAGAATGCTTTTCATGGTACAGCTTAAAATTGTTATGTTAACATGTTTGATAGCCTCGTGTCTTTGCCCGACAAAGCACGGTATGGAATCAAGAACTATTAGCAGCTTCTCCCTATGTTCACATTATAAAAAACGGTTTGCATTACGAGAACACGCCTATACAAATACATTGTAAATTTTACCGCCAAAATTCTAAAATTTTAAAAAGAAAAATTGTGATATTTTTCTTGTTCTGCTCAAAATATAGATTGTGGGCACTCGTTAGAACCGCCTCATCAAGGCGGTTCTAACCAGTACCCACAATCTATATTTTAGAGCACAAATAAGAACAATAAGGCTTACCCCTGCAAGCCTCAGTTTTACTATATAAAAGTTGGGTTCGAGGGGATCAGACTTATATAGGCCGGGCAATGCAAAACAATATCAAAACCGTTTCTTTAATATCGAAAATATGACCAATGAATGCTCATAATTAATTGCAGGATCTTTATGGTTTGAATAATAAGCTCATCAAAAATAGTTAAACTCCATTTAGAAAATCTGAATCATCGATTTTTTCGTTTCTTTCTTTTAATACTCATTTTAGCCAACATATCACAGTGGGAAAGTTTTAGACCTGACCCTCCGCCGATTTCTACATCAAGTCGTATGCCTCTGCGACAGCCAGGAAAGGCTGTGATTATTTGGAGAAAATTGCAAAACAAAGAAATGAGGGCACATTTTTTTTTTGTACTAAGTCCATTTAGGTAAAATAATAAATATTCAAATCCACGTGACGCACTTTATAAATAGATATGCAATTGCGACACACCTTATATTCGAATGGCTAGATAGAGGCCCACTAGGAACGGGGAGTCACTAGCGCGATGTGGTGTAAACAGTCGTCAAAACGAATTATACCGATATCAGATGTGATCTCATAGCTAATGATTTTTCATGGAGTGATCGTGCAAATAAAACATAGACGCCCTTGTAATGTACAAGAGCAGTAACCACTTCAGAGAGTAAGTAAGAGCAGTTTAAAAGGGTGTATCACTTCAGAGAGCAGTAAGAGCAGTTTAAAAGGGTGTGTCGAACCTGTCAGAATGTCTTAGTCTGTGCAAGACAATATAGATTTTGCAATTTTCTCCAAATAATCACAGCCTTTCCTACCTGTCGCAGAGGGATACGACTTACTGGAGAAATCGGCGGAGGGTGAGGTCTAAAACTTGCCCATAGTGGTGTATGGGCTAAAATGAGTATTGAAAGCGAGAAACGAAAAAATCGATGTTTCAGATTTTCTGAACGGAGTTTTTTTTTTTTTTTTTAAATATTCAGGTCACACCACCAAGATGGTCGTGTGGATGGGAACAGTGGCGGGGATGGTGGGAATTATCACCACCTGATCATTATTAGAAAAGTATAGAAGAAGAAGTAGAAGAAGCATCACGAAAACACGCCTATATAATTTTGACTCCCTTGAACCCCGTTTTTATGTAGTAAAACTGGATTTTGCAGGGTTAAACCATATTTTTTCTTATATCTGCTCTTAAATATAGATTGTGGGTACTCGTTAGAACCGCCTCAAGCGGTTCTAACGAGTACCCACAATCTATATTTTGAGCAGAAATAAGAAAAAAATATCGGTTTTTCACCTTTACCAGCGGTAAAGTTTACAATGTATTTGTATAGGTGTGTTTCGTCATAAAGATGAAAATTACCATAAAAGTCAATTGCTTCAGTTGTGTTTGTGGTTGGAAAACAAATGTCCAGGAAATCTTGCCGATTCATTCTGCAGATGGAATTTCAAATTATGAACATTTCAAATTTCTATAAAATCTGAGTCTATATTAAACAGAGGTCAATTGGCTTTTGAACTTGTAACACGATTGGCATTAAACGATTTCAATGCACTTGAATAGTAAAATTGATGCACTTTAAAAGTAAAATTGTCTTGTTAGATATTTATGGACAACAAAAAAGGTTTAGATGGGTAGAAAGACGAACGATAAGAATAAAGCAGTATTTGTACATTAATTGTCCATTCGGTACTTCTCTCAGCATGATAGTTTATTTTGAAACTTGAAAATAACCTGAAACTGAAGTACAAAAGAAACCTTCATCTGACAACTAATTGCTGTGCTCTGTCAACTATTTAGCTATCATCTTCACGCCCGCTTATGACCTTAGTTCACCCTCATATTTTTGTAAGGGTTTCCTAAAGGTGTATATCTGTTTAACCACACTCTCACAGATACCAACGAGCGTATGTTTTGCCTTCTAAACACAAACTCGACCGATGAAGTCAAACAGTATTTCATCATGAAACAAAATCGAGAATATTAACCCTTAGGTTGCATGGTGCTTCCACGCAGAGCTGAATCCGGCCCGCACACTAGTACTGGTAAACCGCTTGGAGGATCTAAGCCTGTCCAGGAACCGCGGTGCAAGGTGGACCGTCCATGCTAATAAACCCTATCGGTTTCATTGGGCGACAGGGCTTGAGATGTCATTTCATCTCAATGTCGGGTAAAAGTCCCACAAAATGGAAGCAACGTCTCCAAAATGACCTTTACAGTGTTGACGGGGACGTTAAACCTCAAATCAAAGCAAAAATATCCCTTATTCTGCTGAATCATTTAGTTTGCCAGACACATTTCTGACTACGCACCAGTCAAAATACTGGACATAATGTTGCTTTGCTTGTTTGTTTGATTTGAGGTTTTAAGTACCCGTCAACACTGTAAAGTTCAATTTGGAGACACTGCTTCCAATTTTGTGGGAGTTTTACACGACATTGAGATGAAATGACATCTAAAGCCCTGTCGCCCAATGAAACCAATAGGGTTTATAAGCATGGACGAGCCGACTCGCACCGCTTTGCCTGTGCAGGCTTAGATCCTCTAAGCGGTTCACTAGTACTCGTGTGCGGTCGGCTTCAGCTCTGCGTGGAAGCATAATGCAGCCCATATATTTCTTGAAGCGGGGTCCGAATAAATGTTTGCGTTATGCCACAACCTCACAGATACCCTTTGCCTTCTAAACACAAACATGACCGATGAAGTCAAACACTTAGTGTTTCACATCACGTGAACAAGTCCGTGAAATTAACACCCCCTAAACCCCACTTTAGGGAAAAGTGGGTTTACTGGGGTATTCAATATTTTTCTTGTTTCTGCTCCAAGACATAGGTTGTGGTTACTCGTTAGAACCGCCTCATTGAGGCGGTGCTAACGAGCACCCACAACGAATGTTTGCAGATATCACAGATTTTCGTCAGAAAAGTATCTATTTTAGAGATGTAGAAATTGCACTATATCGCACGGGTGTTTTATCGTAATGATCATGAAACAAAATCGAGAACATTAACCCTTATCCTGCTGAATCATTTAGTTTACCACACCCATTTCTGACTTCGCAATCAAAATACTTTAAAACGTTTCAGTCAAATTCGAAAACTAAATGATAAACAGTTTAGATCCTGATCCGGATCAACACAGTTTTCAAAGGTAGGGGTTGCCATGTGCAACGGTATATGAGTTAAGGCAACTGGAAAATTCATGCTGATTCTGTCTTTATACATCTTGCACAGCATTGTCATTTACCATGTTTACTTCTTTCATACACCATCAACATTCCATAATGATGATGATGATTGTGATGATGATCACGACAACGACGGCGATAAATTGATGGACAAAGGCATACTGGGCCGAAAGCCTAGGGATGCAACACCCTAAAATCGCAATCCTGAATCCAGAAATTGACTTGACTGAACACATTATTTGTCGAAATCGCAACGGAATTAAGGGCGAGGATTATGGCCACATAAAATCGATTTAAGGTCAAGAAATCGTAAATGGGCTCTCCCATAGAATTTTATAAAATTTTGCATGCGAGTACGTATAAACATTCTGCACTGGTGCATGCATGCAATAAAACTGATATGTTACCAGGTTCGTTTAGGCGCCATGACCGCACAAAGACCAAAACCATTTGCATAGAAAGCAATGGGAATCCGACGAAAATTGCTTAATTCTCAATCTTTTTGTCCAATAGAAAATAAACTGGCCCACAGAATATTTCTAAAAACTGATATTTTGTGTCATATTTATTGTTGATTAGAATGAGATGAAAAACGTCCTTGACTACCAGGCTAGTTTATGAGCTATAGCAGATTAAAGAAGTATAGGGTATGTATAATTTGGGCGCATTTTGACGTCATTTGTAAGCGACGTTTCAGAAGTGCGCCGTCAACTGTTCTTTATTAAAGCTGTAGCCTTATCAAATGAGCAACAAGGACATAATTTCCAAATCATCATGCATTAGGAAATATGTCAACATCCCCTTTAGACGCCCGTTGACGCATTTTTTTCCGTATGTAAACACGAGGTATTCGTACGTTTACAGTTCCACAAATATAGATTCTGTGTGCCTATGAGAGAGGTTTGGAAAAATGTTTTCTACGTATGCCTACAATAAAAATTTTAGCAAACATAATGAAAATGATCGTTAGACCACTGCATACCTGACATCGCGTTTCTTGACTTTTACATTTAATTCGGTGGATTTTATTTATTTATTTAAAGTTATGTAAAACGACCCGTGTATTAGGAACACAGTTATTTGGTACAGTGAAGACTATGAATAGACAGCGGGAGTATGCAAACTGATCTCAGTTGTCGCTTAATGTTCTTACTATTTTTTCATTTTCTTATGACTGTTTACGTTTTATCTGCGCTAATTTGTTAGAAAGGTTGCAGTAAATGGCTTGCCGATGTGGATTTTGCATTGTCATACGGCACATAAATAAATAAATAAATAAATAAATAAATAAATAACTGCATCGTGTTTTTACAACAGAGACAGAAGATTTTCATCATTTAACCGACTTGGCAATGGAGAATAAGGAGGTTTTCAATGAAGTGTTTGACGTTGCCGTTAAACGCGCGTAAAATTTGGCGGCGACGTCATTTACGCATTCTTGACCTTAAGCCCCACAGTGGAATTCGTATCACTGACAGTTAGAGGCGGTTCTTCTGTCGCGGTTTATTTTTGTTATGGTTTGTCTTTGGGTGTATTTATCGCTTATATTATTTTATTTTGGATAGCCAATTGGCCATGTTGTGGGAAAGTACTGTCCATTTGGCTTTCCGCTATTTCATGTTTCCATTAGGGCCTAGTTGTTTCATGTTTGTGTTTCGTTCCCTTTGGTGTCTCTGATGGGAGCTGTGGGTTAATTGTATCGATTCCTGATCATTGGCTTCTCTTCTATTTTTCAGTGAAGCCTGAATCCTGGAAAAAAAAAAAAAAAAAAAACAAATGCAGTAGTTTGGTGACTGAGTCGTTTCATTTTCCAGACAGTTTGCACAGTTCAGTTCACATTTTCTTGAAGTTTTCAGCAACATGTTTGGACACAGGTTCTCAAACTGTCGCCTTATGCAGACTGACCGATCCTGACAAACAGAAAACGAAAAAGTTTCCAAAAGTGTCATTTTTCTTTGCTGTAAAATGACAATAGCAAAATGATACATGCTGCTTTTCCTAAGTGTTTCCTCTCTGAGGGATCTTTCTCTTCACCAAACATGCGCTTGACATGATTAATTATGGGGATAATGCCCGCGGTAAACCAAAAACAACTGATCGCGGGATTAGTTCTAAAATGAAAATTGCAATTAGTTTCCTTCCAAACCACAGTATTGACTTCTTGAATTTAACACTCCAAATAGCAATTAGGGTGATGTAATGATTAGTCGAGTTGCACAAAGCGAATCATGTTCAATTAGTGTACATTACCGGAAAATCTGCACGTGAATTCCATGCACAGCATCCTAGCGGTATTTTAATGGCACGCGCCGCATTGACAATATTGTTCTCGCCAATGTTTACTGCAATTGAAATCGACATCACTTGAAGCAAATTCGGAAGACAATCTGAAGTTAAAAGATTGTTAAAAGGGGTTACAGAAGTCGAAATGAAAGGGCAAGCTCGAGGGCAAAAGTAAAAGGACTCTAAAGCCTGAACTTGAAATTAACAGCACTTATAATTTAGAGTTGTGTAGCAAAGAAAATGACAAGAAACGAAAGAAGTGCGATATTATTACAAATGTCAAGTCAATGAAAACAAAAAGAATGGGATTTAAAGACATTGGGCAAAGGACATATTTGTGGTGTGAGGAACCGTATTCATAAACATGAACACAAAGGTTGTCACAGACGTATATGGGCCCCGTCAAGCGATTTTGGTACTTATCGCCTATGCGAGCAGCGAAGGTTCAGGCGAGCCTGCGCATCCGCGCAGTCTCGCCAGAACCTTCGCTGCTCGCTCATACAAGCAGTGAATCAAGAGGAACCTTCAGACAGAAAGCCATATCCCTGGCCCCTCTGAATGGCTGGGCATGCGCAGTTAAAATTTGTCATGACGGAATGCTCGAAGACACAAATTCTCTTGGCGGGGCTCATATAATACCGTATGTATAGTCTTAGCATCACATTAGCAAGACCGTGAAATGAACCCCATTATAGAGAAAAATGGGGTTTCACAATCATAGTGTAGATTATATTTTCTTGTCCTTTGGTATGATTGATTACATTGTGGAATTTTGAAAATATTTGAGGGTCAATGATGAGGCTTAATTGGCCGAAACTAGCTAGTCTGGCACAGAAACCATGCACACACTATACTTTTTCAGTTCTGTGGTGTATTCGTTGCTTCCAAAGGATAACCCTTTTAGGACATATTTAACTTCGCTACAGCTGGTTTTAAGGGAATGTGTGGCGGCCGTAAAAAGTCTACATGCCCCTCATCAAAGTGTAGATTATAATTTCTTGCCCTTTTGGGTCATTGAGTTCACTTTCAATAATCAAAATCTTTTTATTAAAATAACCGACCCAAGAATGGCACAAAATATTCTTAGCCAGGGCGAATATAATCGAAAACATAGAAATAAATGCATGAACCATGTATATTTACCAAATAATGATACCAGCGCCTATAGTGAGTTAAAAAAAGCTATGGAGGACCGGGTAGCCTCAATGTGCTTATAGCACCCGGTTTAAAAGCTAGATCAATCAATTATTATGGCGAACTAATCCACGATGTTTTCATTCATAAATCTTGTACATACAGAATTTCTGTGTAAAATTTATAATTATTGAAAAGTAAACTCGGGGACAGGTGCGTTCATGAACATACGAGTTTTAATATTACGTTCCATTGGCAGTGTTTCAGATATACATTTTGTGTGTTTTCTTCTTGTTTTTGAGCGGAGGACTTCAAGCAGGAATGTCTAAAGTGGTGCACAAAAATTCTGACATCACGTGAACAAGTCCGTGCGTAGAGCAGCCCGCTAAACCTCACTTTATATGGAGAAAACTGGGGTTTACTGGGGTATATATTATTTTTATTATTTCTGCACCAAGACATAATAGGTTGTGGGTACTCGTTAGAACCGCCTCGATGAGGCGGTTCTAACGAGCACTC
Source organism: Lucinisca nassula (assembly GCA_963580285.1). Classification (NCBI taxonomy): domain Eukaryota; kingdom Metazoa; phylum Mollusca; class Bivalvia; order Lucinida; family Lucinidae; genus Lucinisca; species Lucinisca nassula. The sequence goes on along the minus strand of OY757018.1, from coordinate 62,756,400 downwards.
ACAACCTATGTTCGCAGTAAAAATAAGAAAAATATCACGGATCTTCACCAGAAAAGTAGCCATTTCGAAGATGTGTTAAATTCACTTTGTCGCACGGGTGTAATGTATACTGTGATCACACCGTACAACCGGCTGCGTCGAAGACAGATTACTGTCTCTAAGACAGATCGCGGAAAACGTTTCATAGAAAGGGTAGGTGAAGTTTTTTTGTTTGTATAAATCGAGAAGGCAATCTGTTGACTTTTGCTGCTATTGGAGAAGAAACTAAATGCCTGGAGATACCGCAGCAAAAGTCTGACTATATTTCAAAGCCAGATAAGGCTTTTCCAGTTCGTTGAAAAATATTTTCATCGAAACTTTTATGAATTTTTGTTTTTGGCGTCAAGTGTACGTCTACGCAACAAAATATGTTACATTCGCTTACTCATGCTAAAACTTCGATTATTCAACAGCATTTCTGCCAAATTGGACCGTATAACTCGGTTAAATAAACAAACTACGCCCCCCTAAAGAGACCAGGTGTCCAAAACAATGCTGTCTCTAACTACAGATTGTTTTTTATACGACTGTCCACCAACACAGATCAGAGATTTCGAAGGCTAACATTGATGACAGATCAGAATTTTGGTTACATCTTCAATAAAGAAGAATTTTGGATGACTTAACACTGGCAACTTCAGTGGAAGCTATTTCATGCCAGCTCCAGGGCATTACTTGTAATAATGCTGCAATTGAGTAACATAGAGGCTGCTCTCTAATCATTTATATTTCATGCCAACACACAAATTGTGCAATCAGTAGAAGCCTCCGTGGTGTAGTGGTTATGCTACTTGCCTTGTAAACCAGGATTCGCGGGATCGATCCCGGGCTTCTCCAGACTTTCGGATGTGTCTTTAAACCGAGGTCCCGTCTCCTTAGGTGACCTTAGCTGTTAGTGAGATGTACAACTCTCTCTCTCTCTCTCTTTCTCTCTCACTCTCTTGTGCAATAAGTAAACGTCTGAGGCGTTATTTGTTTAATTTTCTTCTGCCTGTACTTTTTCTTTCCTAGATGTTACATGACTCAGAAATTTCTGTGTTGTAATTAGTTAGGGATTCGATATTGAAAGTAAGCAGCTGACGTTCGTGCGAATATCTGGTTGTGCCATTTTTTACCATCAAATGCCATGTATTTTTATTGCACGAACAAGGTTGCACAATGCAATAATGAACCTTAAATAGGTCGTTATGCAAATGGTGCAGAGGCGACCATGTACAATAAGATGAGTAAATTATAGAAAACACGCCTATAAAAATACAATATAACCCACAAGCAGCGCCGAGTGAATTAAAGTTAACCCTTTTTGTACCAAATGGAATCTTTCACCTTAAATATGGCAGGAGTCCATTTCGATATTTAGGGGTGTCAGGCTGTGTTTTCTTCAGAATTTATTCAGAAAATGGTTAAGCTTTTTACAAACGTTGTAGGCCCTGATCAGACGCCGCATTACCGCCTTCTGAAGTGTCTGATCTGGGCCTGCACTGTTTGCAAAGGTACCTCTTTAAGGGTTTCTGGTACTGAATTTGTTAACACAGACGCACGTACCATCTTGTTGTACATGATCGCCTCTGTACCGTTTGCATTCTGAAGTGTCTGATCTGGGCCTGCACTGTTTGCAAAGGTACCTCTTTAGGGGTTTCTGGTACTGACTTGGTTAATACAGACTAACATACCATCTTGTTGTTCATGGTCGCCTCTGCACCGTTTGCATAACGACCTATTTAATGTTCATTATTGCATTGTGCAACCTTGTTCGTGCAATAAAAATACATGGCGTTTGATGTTTAAAAAAAACGACACAACAAGATATTCGCACGAACGTCAGCTGTTTACTTTCAATATCGAATTCCTAACTACATTAGAACTTCGATGGCTCGAACACCGATGGCTCGTTTACCATGGATGAGTCGAAACCCGTTCTTGAGCCCCTAGCGAAATCCTCTACATAAGAAACATTGGTGGATATTAAAGGAGATTTTAGTCTTCTATCTTGCAAATGTATGCTGTGTGTACTCATTAGAATCGCCTCATTGAGGCGATTCTAATGAGTACACACAGCGTACATTTTCATTATATAACACCGAAAAGATGTCTAAAAGTTTTAATCTCGTTATGCCTATTGGCAGTAACCCTCGGTGGCTCGAACTGCCCATGTCTCGAACGGAATTTCGAGTTCCCAAAGGTGTTCGAGCCATTGAAGTTCGACTGTACATGTAATGTACAACACAGAGTGTCGCCCCCGCCCATAGGCGCTTGGAGAAATATATGGGCTGCATGATGCTTCCAAGCAGAGCTGAATTCGGTCCCCACACTAGTACTGGTAAACCGCTTAGAGGATCTAAGCCCGTTCAGGAACCGCGGTGCGAGGCGAGGTTTAAAGACACATCCGAAAGTCTGGAGAAGCCCGGGATCAATCCTGCAAATCCTGGCCTTCATGCGGACTGAACAAATTATTTGTCTAAATCGCGGCGGAAGTAAGGGCGAGGATTGTGGCAACGTAAAATCGATTTAAGCCCCCCAGTGGAAATCATTCCACTGACCGTTCCAAGGCGGTTCTTCTGTGGCGATTTATTTATGTTGTTGTTTGTTACTAACTGTGTGTATCACTTGTGTCTTTTAATTTTGGATGGCCATTTTGGGAAAGTAACTGTCCTTATGGCCTTCCTTTGTTTAGGTTTCCATTATGGTCTGGTCGGTTAATGTTTGTATTTCTTTCCCTTTGGTGTCTTTGTTGGGTGGAGTAAGTTAATTGTATCGATTCCTGATCTTTGTTTTACTTCTACTTTACAAGGCAAGTAGCATAACCACTACACCACGGAGGCTTCTACTTATTGCACAATTTGTGTGTTGGCAGGAAATATAAATGATTAGAGAGCAGCCTCTATGCTACTCAAATTGCAGCATTATTACAAGTAATGCCCTGGAGCTAGCATGAAATAGATTCCACCGAAGTTGCCGATATTAAGTCATCCAGAATTCGTCTTTATTGAAGATGTAACCGAAATCGTCTGATCTGTCATCAATGTTAGTCTTCGAAATCTCTGATCTGTGTTGGTGGACAGTCGTATAAAAAACAATCTGTAGTTAGAGACAGCATTTTTTTGGACACCTGGTCTCTTCAAGGGGGCGTCGTTTGTTTATTTAACCGAGTTATACGGTCAAATTTGGCAGAAATGCTGCTGAATAATCGTAGTTTTAGCATGAGTAAGTGAATGTGACATATTTTGTTGCGTAAACGTACACTTGACGCCGAAAACAAAAATTCATAAAATTTTCGATGAAAATATTTTTCAACGAACTGGAAAAGCCTTATCTTACTTAGAAATATATAGTCAGAATTCTGCTGCGGTGTCTCCAGGCATTTAGTTTCTTCTCCAATAGCAGCAAAAGTCAACAGATTGCCTTCTCGATTTATACAAACAAAAAACCTTCACCTACCCTTTCTATGAAACGTTTTCCGCGATCTGTCTTAGAGACAGTAATCTGTCTTCGACGCAGCCGGTTGTACGGTGTGGTGATTATAGGTAGGCTGCGCCCGCCTAAACGGTGAGCGAGAATAAGATTAGTATCACATTTTTGCATCGAAGAAATGCAACATTACGTATTGCACACGTATGTATTGTCTTAATGTAACAGTAGCATCGACACAGAAAGCCTAAAAGAAATCTCTGCTCAAGAAAATTGAAATGAAATCCCATATAAAACTTCAAGAACAGTCTTGAACTGCCTCACAGTTTCAATAACCCTGATAGTGAACTGTAATTTAGAAAGCGCAGAAAGAAATATTTCAAGTGACCTCTGCCGCTTCAAGGTCATTTTAATTTGCTGGGTGCCTTCCTTCTTTCAGAAGACAGATTTCGTATTATACTCGGTGGCATTTGCAGGGAGGCTTAGGAAAAGTCTCAGTAAACTGTACAAACGATGTCGATAATTTGATCTAAGTACATTTATTGCAATGTGGCCTAGTCTGGCCTTGAAAAGTGTTTTTGATTTTCGATCTCTCTCTCTCTCTCTCTCTCTCTCTCTCTCTCTCTCTCTCTCTCTCTCTGTGTGTGTGTGTGTGTGTGTGTGTGTGTGTGTGTGTGTGTGTGTGTGTGTGTGTGTGTGTTTTATTTGTTCAAAAAGTTCATGTAATGGAAACAGACTACAAAGAGGGAATATTTACAAGTACATGAGGAAAACATGTCCATGTGAAATACTGGCGTCCAACATGGTGTCAGAAATGACAAATATTAGTAAACAAAATGATAACATCTTTCTTACTCCAGTTTTCAACATAGATTGTGGGTACCCATTAGAACCGCCTCAATGAGGCGGTTCTAACGAGTACCCACAATCTATGTTTTTAGCAAAGATAAGGCAGATAATGTATACCACGTAAACCCCACTTTTCCTTATATAATAAAGTAGGGTTTAGAGGGTTCTTCGTTTCATGGGACTTGTTATCGTGATGATTTTACACAGCATTATATAGCATTACGATAACACATGCGTGTGACAAAGTGCAATTCTCATATCTCCAAAATGGTTATTTGTCTGATGAAAATCTGTTACATTTTTCTTAATTATACTCTAAACATAGGTGTGTGCTCGTCAGAACCTCCTCATTGGGGCGGTTTTAAGAGTACACACATCCTATGTCGTAGAACAAAAATAAAGAAAATAAGGTGTACCCCTGTAAACTTCAGGTTTCTCCATATAAAGTCGGGCTTAGAAGGTAACGCACTCGCAGACCACGTCTTCTGTCAATGATGACTGAATCAAATCTGACCTTGAAATCTATCCACCGAATTTACCTAGACTGGCTAACAATACATAGACTAGCGACTAGCGAAGCATTACAAATACGCTTATCTAATCAATAAGCCTTATTTCTACATTAAAAATCTTTTTGAGAAGGATTCGGTTATTGTTAATTAAGTGTCTCCTATTAAGAGACCACCTTTGTTACTGTTCAAAAGTGGTCATAAAGACCACTTTTGAACAGTCCCAATGGTGGTCTTAATATAGAAAATATACTACTATAATGAATGCCCTTATATACCCACTTTTGTGGTGTCCGTGTGATATAGTTCACTCTTCCATGCTTTTCTTACTTATTGGGCCAAACATAGGTTTAGGGTGTTCGTTAGAACCGCCTCATTGTAGCGGTTCTATCGAGTACCATCGCCTTGTATGTCTTTGAGCAGAAATAAGAACAAAAATGTATACACCTGAAAACCCTAGTGTTCTCTTTATAAAACGGGGATTACAGAGGTTTTCAATAAAAGGATTTGTTAACATGATGAATGATAATCTCATTTATGTATGTGTCAAATACATTTATCATATGACGTCTCGTCTGGGAATGTAATAACGCCATGTAATAAATTCGACAATCAACTAGTGGATTAAACATGCAAATTAGTTAGGTACGCCCCGTTACGTTACATGTACGACGTCCTTAACTACGTCGCGTTTACTAATGGCGGAATAGTGACATTTTTGTAAAACAATCGTGACTAAAATGCGTTTTAAATGCCATGTGATAAAAAGAATCTTGCGTTCGTGCTCATGTATTATTCAATTTATAAAACACGTTAAGGAAAATGGATTAAATACTCGGAAAGCCTCGCATTTTATCCCTTTTCCTCAACGAGTTTAATAAATTCAGTAATACACGAACACTTATTACTACTTTCGGTTTGTCATTGACAAACGCAACAAGCATTGTTGCAACACTAAACTGGTACACGCATGCCAAGATAAGTTCTTTATTTCATGCAAAAACTGCTTTTATCTAAATAAGCCAATCATATTCAATTTCACTGTTGACTGATCAGATTCCAGTTGGTTAGCTGTGATGTCTTTGGGTCAAAAGAGTTATCTCAAAATTATATTTTTCCATACTTTCAGAAATAATTTGATACCAGACGACAGATTTTTCCGCCATGTTGCCAATTCGGATAACCTTGGTTCGAAAGTGAGTGACACTTGAAAACCTTTGTCTTTTCTGTAGGAATCTAATTTTGCCGAATCTGTCAAAATATTTGATGAGGTGATCTGGAAGATTATAAGATGCTTGTTCTGTTTCTTCCAAGATTCCGAGAAATGGTAATTTTGTCATCATATATTCATGAAGAATGAAAAATACTAGATAAAACCGCTTGAATTTTGTTCTTCGGCGAACAATTAGATAACGGAGAGCTTATATTGACGGTGACTGTGTATCTCATGACGCAACATTAGAATTTATACAGTTTATGTATTTTATGCCCCCCCCCCCCCCCACCATTCTAAGAATGGTGGAAAGGGCATATAGTGTTGCCCCTGTCCGTCCGTCCGTGCGTCCTAAACTTAAACACTGTCAATATATTCCTTATTTCTGGATGGATTTTGAAACTACTTAACAGAAATGCTCACAATCATGAGACGATGTGTCACGCGCAAAACAAAAGTCAAGGTCACACTTAGAGGTCAAATATCAAAAAAGGTCCAAAACTTAAACATTGTAAATAACTTTCTATGGATTAAAACTAATATCAACACATTTTCAGGCGGTGGCATCCGTGTCCTGTCTTTCTTTTGTTTTACAACACGAAAACAGGCCTATATAATTTTGACCCCCTCGAACCTCATTTTTATATAGTAAAACTGGGGTTTGCAGGGGTAAACCTTATTTTTTTATTTCTGCTCTAAAATATAGATTGTGGGTACTCGTTAGAACCGCCTCGATGAGGCGGTTCTAACGAGTACCCACAATCTGTATTTTGACCAGAAATAAGAAAAATATCACAATTTTTCATCCTAAAAGTTTCATTTTTTCGCCGATAAAGGTGGCAATGTATTTGTATAGGCGTGTTTGCGTAATGTCATGTATTATGTCAGTGGGGTGTTCGACAGGTCGACAAGGCCAGCAGGTGAAGTTGGTATTTCTTCAGCTTCTACAGTTGCATTCAGCCCATGTCCTACACTTTCATCTCCTCTACTGTCTCTTCTATCTCTTTTGTCGCTTTATCTGGAAGATGACTCAAAATGACGCATAAGAGTTGATGTGTCGTTAAACTCGAATTCTGTTGCAAAGCGCAAACAGGAAACACACCCGTGTGTGTGTGTGTGTGTGTGTGTGTTCGGTTTTAACGTCTCTTTCAACATTTTTTCAGTCATATCACGACGGTGTCTGGTTGCGACAGGAAGCTCAATGCTCACTTTTATAGTGCTGCCTCACTGAAGTATGATGTCCCAGACACATTACATGATACCACACCAAGTCACATTATCCTGACACTGGGTCGACCAGTCCTAGCCCTGTAAATCTGAGTGCCAAGCGAGGAGCAACTAGTACCATTTTTAACGACGTTGGTATGTCGCGGCCCGGGATCGAACCCGAGACCTCCCGTTCCCCGGAGCGGACACTCTACCAACTGAGCTATCGGGGCCGGTGAAACACACCCGCATGCTGTACTTGCACCTTTAATACCTGTAGAACTATATAGCATTTATCCATCACGAAAACACACCTATATAATTTTGACCCCCTTAAACGCTTTCATATTGTAAAACTGGGTTTAATTGGGGCATATGTTATTCTTCTTATTTCTGCTCAAAAACATAGATTGTGGGCTTCGATGAGGCGCTTCTAATGAGTACCCGCTATCTATGTTTGAACAATATCAGTAAATTTGGCAGTAAAATTGTCAGTCGTGTTTTCGAAACGTCCTAGGACATTTTCTACAATAGTTTCCTTATTTCTTCCACAAACATACATTTTAAAGCTTTAACGAGGATTCACAATCTACCGGCTTGTTCAAAACAAAAACTGCAACAACAACACAAAAAATGTGAAATAATGTATGCCCTTGAAAACCTCTCTTTTTCCCTACATTTAGTGTTAAGTGTAGTTTACTATAGGGAAGTCTTTGTGACGACTGTAAATGCAATGACTTATGATTCCCACTGTTAAACAGCCACTTTTAGACACATTACGATAACACACCCGTGCAAAATATTACATTTTTTCACGTCTTCAAAATAGCTACTTTTCTGATGAAAATCCGTGGTGTTTGTCTTATTTTCTCTGCAAACATAGGTTGTGGGTGCTCGTTAGAACCGCCTCATTGAGGCGGTTCTAACGAGTACCCACAACCTATGTATTGGAGTAGATATAAGCACAATAATGTATACCTCCGTAAACCCCAGTTTTCTCTATATAAAGTGGGGTTTAGTGGGGTGTTCAAGTCACGGACTTGTTCACGTGATGAGTCCCAAAGGGGTTTTCTGAACAGAGGAAACAGAATGCACACAACACAAAGAAAGAATAGCTGCAACTTACTAAGCTTTTAAAAGCAGAATTAGACTTAATTTTAGGTGGTCTTAATAATGGGACTTCACATGTATTTGAATAAGCGTGTTTGAAGACATAGTAGAGATGATTAAGGGACATCTTTTTAAACTTCTTTTAAAAAAAGGTTTATTGTGGTAACACGTCACACCTTTATCAAGATAAACGAATCGCCAAAATTTTACTGAAATAATAAATGTAGGGGCTTTCTTTCAAACTTGTGTTCCAATTACAGAATGCCATTTGTTTTGTATATTTTTTTTTACACTGGGTACCTGTTATAGCTCTCTCATTGAGCTGTCCATTATGTTAAAAAGTCTGCGTAATAAATATCCCTCTAAACCCCACTTTGGACAGGGAAAATTGGGTTTTACAGGTGTAAACATAATTTTCTAAATTTCTCCTTGTTTTTGCTAAACCATATATTGTGAGTGTTCGTTAGAACGCCTCATTGAGGCGATTCTAACGAGTACCCATAATAATTATACGTTTGGACCAGAAGTAAATAAAATCTTAACCCTTGTTCTGCTGAGCCCGGATATGCCTTTTCTTTGAAACAATGTAGATTCAGATCAGATGGCTTCTGAAGAAGCCATCTGATCAGGATCTACATTGTTTGTCATTCAGATTGTGAATTTGTTGTGATAATTTGCTACAGGTAATCTGATTGGTTGATAATCGGTACTAGGTGTGGCATATATGAATATGCAGCAGGACAAGGGTTAAGAAAAAAAATCATCTAAAAATGCTTGTTCTAAAGATAAGAAACAAGCAATTTTAGGTCCATTACGAAAACACGTCTATTCAAATATACAGAAGACTTTACCACCAAAGGATGAAAATTTTCAGATAAAATTTTCTTACATTTTTCATATTTCTGCTCAAAACAATGACTGTGGTAATTCGAACCGCCTCAGCGAGTATTCACAATTTATGTTTTTGAGCAGAAATATGAAAGCTATAAGAAAATTTTAGGACAGAAATAAAATAACAACAAATGTATACCCCTGTAAATCTCAGTCTTACTATATGAAAGTGGGATTTAAGGGCGCAGGGGGTAAAATTATATAGGCATGTATGGGTTATGGTAATATCTAATGAGCATCAAAACTGAGCCAGCGCACGACAAAACCTACAATAAGACATATGCGTCAAGCGCAGAGTCCGATCAGCCTATGCATCCATATAGTATATCTCTGGCTGTATGTGGTGGAGTATTGGGTCCTTAGCTATTTTTAGAGCGCACAGCGAAGACTCTGATCAGCCTGCGCGGATGCGCAGGCTGATCTGAGTCTTCGCTGGGCGCACATTTCTTATTGTAGGTTTTGCCGTGCGCTGGCTCAATTTATATTTGGGCGATAAATAAGAAAAAAAAATTACCACCTTAGGAAGACACACATATGTGACATAGGCCATTTTTCACATCTCCAGAACTGATATTCATATTATGAAAATATTATAAGTTTCTTATTTCTGTTCCAATAATAGATTGTTTGTGCTCGTTAGAAGCGCCTCATTGAGGAGGTTCTAACGGGTGTACCACAATCAGGCCTTTCAAACGAGTGTGCCTCAATGAGGCGGTTCTAACAATTGGACCTCAGTGAGGCCTTTCTAACGAGCGCACCTCAAGGAGGCGGTTCTAATGATTGCGCCTCAGTGAGGCGGTTCAAACGTGTACCCGCAATCTACGGGGGTGTTCATTTAACGGACTTGTTAACGTGATAAGAAACATTAAGTCACAAACAAAATAAAAGTACATGCACAAACACACCAACACACGACGCCAGCTAACGTGTATGAAACTGCAATGCATCTGCCGCCTTGGGATCGTCAGCAGACAACTAGCTCGTGTGGGGGGATGGGTTTCAGCTGCGGAGCATGCCGATATTCAACCCTCGTTCTCAATACAAATGTAGATTCCTACAAAATAACACTAGCAATGCATGTTTTCACTATCTACTTGGAAGAAAACCAACAACTAGAAACAAAGTGGTTCATGTAGGGTTACATTCCTAAATGGCTTCAAGCTGCCTTTGTCCCTCAGATTTACATTTGTCTCACAAAATTTATTCCATATTTTTCTACGCTCATGGGCATAGACACTAAAACTCAGGGTTTAACACGCAAGTACAGCCATTAGTTACCAACAAAACAGGTTGACCTTTGTAAGAATAAGCTTTCACAAAAGAAGAAAATAGTTCACGGGCAGAGCTCTGGCTAAAAATTGCTATCGCATTTGTACAAGCCAAAGAGGTCAATAACAAGTATAAGGCTTCACACAAAAAAGAGGCCCACGGGAGAGCTGTGGCACAGAATTGCTTTCACACTTGTAGAAACCGCTATATGCTGTCATATTTGTACAGGCTAATAGAAAATATACATCTACAATCTCTCGGCCAAAATGGATCACTGTCTATCCTATAAGCTCCCCAGGAGCCTTCGGCTCTGGTAATCTACAAACTTGCCTCGCCGTTAGGAACAATTTTTATTGAGAACCATCCTGTATCGTCATGACGTTTGAACTTGTATACGCGCTTCACGGGACGGTTTCAGGCAACTGGTCGCGAAATTAACACGTCGCACCGGTTTGATAAGGCACACAACTACCAGACAAGGATGGAAACGCACACGGTCTAGTAGTATCAATGTAAGTGCCAGACTGTCATTTAGAATTTTGCCAAAGACCGTAAATTGTATAAAACACATTTCTTGGATATAATTCTAGACATCCAGGTTTAATATTTGCTATATACGTAGACCTAGCTTTTGGTACAATGTATACATGTACTTATTAAACATAGAGTCTGGGTACGAAAAGTAACGGAAGCAATTAAACCCATGTAAACCCACTTTTCTCTAAGCAGGATATTTACTATGCGGACTTGTTGATCTGATGTTCACAGTGGCCATTGCTGGGACTTGTTGATGGGGTAGACAATTTCTTTTTGTTTCTTATCAGAACATTGAATTTTTAATGGTTGCCGTCCAATGATGATTTCGATAGTGGCTTTGAATATATGCAATGCTAGCACACTAAAATAATCTTTTTTATTTATACCACAGTATAACGACGGCTGCATGATGCTGCATGAAGAGCTGAAATTGACAACACTCAGTACTCTTAACCCGCTAAGAGGGTCTAAGCCTGCTCAGGCAAAGTAGTGCGAATCGGACCGTCCCTACATATAAAGCCTTTTGGTTTGTTTGTGCAGCAGGTCTTGAGAAGTCATTTCAACTTCGTGCCGGGTAAAATTCTCACAAAATTGGACGCAACGTCTCCAAAATGACCTAAACAGTGTTGACGAGGACGTAAAATCTCCCGGATCTTTTTCGCCGAAAATGTTACGCGCCGGTAGCCGTGTTATGACATGACGTTATGGACATGCAAACACGCCTATATAATTTTAAAACCGCCCCCCCCACCCACCACACACACAGTCTTATATACCAAAACTGGGTTTTATAAGGGTATATAGTATTTTCCTTACTTCTGCTCAAAAACATAGATTGCGGGTACTCGTTAGACGGATTTTTTTTGCTGGAACATTTTCATTTTTTTGGTGGCAAAATTCTCAAATATGTTTGAATATCCGTGTTTTCCTAAGAATTAAGGAGGAGATTAAACCAATGTACAATTTCTCCTTATTCTTGCGCAACAACATTGTGTAACAGCATAGGTTGTAGGTAATCAAGAACTACCAACTGAGGCGGTTCTATTGAGCACCTAAAATTATTATTATTGTTTATCAGAAATATAAAAAGATTCTTAACAGTCATGGAAGTTTGCATTTTATCACATGGGTGTGTTGCCTTAACGTGCTACATACATACAGTCGCGTCACAAAAACATGCCTATATAATTTTGCTCCCGTGAATCCCACTTTTAAAGACTAAAACTGGGGTTTACAGGATAAACATCATTTTTCTTATTTCTGGTCTAAAATATATATCGTGGGTACACGTTAGAACCGCCTCCGTGAGGCGGTTCTAACGAGTACCTACGATCTATATTTTGAGCAGAAATAAGAAAAAAAAATTACACATTTTCATCTTAAAATTTTCCTTTTTTTCGGTGATTAAGTGTACAATGTTTTTTATATAGGCGTTTTTTTCGTGTTGGGATGTTTATCACCTCCACTTTACACAGTGCATGTTTTTCATATCATCAAATGTGTAATATTCCTCTTATTTCGAGTCCAAACTTAGATTTTGGATGCTCGTTACAACCACCCCATCGCGACTGTTCTAACGAGTTCCTACAATCTATGCTTTTGAGCAAAGAAAATGGAAAATAATGAATACCTCCCGAAAACCCCATTATTCTTTGTATAAAAGAGGAGATTCAGGGTGAGGGGGGAGGGGGGGGGTCTTACACATGGTAAATGGATCGACTGAGGCGATCATAATCGGTACAGCAGATGAATATGCAACAAAAGCATAAATCAGTTATTTTTGTCTCTAAATAAAAATTTAATTCAGTATTTGATGTATGTTTTGTCTGTCCAGATTTCTATGAATTACGATAACACACCCGTGCCACATATGGCATATTTTTTCACTTCTCCAAGACGAAAACCTACGCCTTGGAGCAGAAATAAGAATAATAATGTATATCCCCGTAAACCCCCAGTTTTCTCTTTATAAAGTGGGGTTTAGAGGGGTGTTCATTTCACGGGCTTGTAGAAATAGATGGGCTGCATGATGCTTCCACGCAGAGCTGAAACCGCCCGTACACTAGTACTGGTAAACAGCTTAGAGGACCTTAACCTGTCCAGGAACCGCGGTGCGAGGCTTATAAACCCTGTTGGTTTCATTTGGGAGACAGGGCTTGAAATGTCATTTCATCTCAATGTTGGGTAAAAGTCCCACAAAATTGGAAGCAACGTCTCCAAAATGACCTATACTGTGTTGACGGGGACGTTAAACCTCAAACCAAACAAATCACGTGATGGTAATCGCTGTGAGATCACCTTCACCTTGTGTGTCCTGCAACTGGGGACGTTTTGCCATCGTATGCGTGTGGTCGTACAGCTAATTTGCAAGCACACTCAAATTGTTACACAAAACAAAGCAAAAGAAAATATAAGAAACAAGAATTAAATTATACCTTTTGTTTAAATGTTCTGAAATGATTCCAAAATTGTGGTTTTTAAACCTCTCTAATTCCACAATCGTGGTTAACCAAAGGAAACAAAAGAACGTTGCGTGACGCTATTATAGTTTCTTAGAAATTTGAATCTTAATTAGGTTCGGCAGCTAGAATTCTTACAATTCCAAGTAATTATCTTTTTTGCTCATTTTCACCAAGTCGAAGAGATATTATATTTTAATGGCATGGTGAGAGATCAGGTTTCATAATGGCGCAAGAGCTGTGACACAATTCTTAGCTCTAGGGGGTTACGAAACATAAATAGGGCATAGAAATTTAGAATGTCAAGAAAAGTTCTAGAAGGGTTAGAGAACGTATTAGCAAGAGCACTAGCAACTGATTGGATTGACGATTCTCAGAAATAATTTTATGTTAGCCAATATGAGTGCTGCATGTTTGTATCGATTCCTGGTAGAGGCTTAAGGCAGATCCATGGGTCAATAAGGTTTGATGAATGCTGATGTATGCCGCATACTGAAGTGCTTCTTTAACAGAACATCGATCTTCAAGGAGGCGGGCTTGAGTGCAAGTTTTTCATCACTCTGACACTAGGAGAGGCTAGGAGAAGGTTTCTCATGAGCTATGGTTAAAGAGGATCTTACATGAGTGTTCATGTATTATTGAATTTATTAAACTCGTTGAGGAAAAGGGATAAAATGCTCGGCAAAGCCTCGCATTTTATCCCTTTTCCTCAACGAGTTTAATAAATTTGCCGAGCATTTTATCCCTTTTCCTCAACGAGTTTAATAAATTCAATAATACATGAATACGAATGCAAGATTCTATTTATCACATGACATTTTAAACGCTTTTTATTCACAATTCTTCTACAAAAATGTCAATACTTCGCCAATAGTAAACGCGACGTCGTTAAGAACGTCGTACGTGTAACGTTACGGGGCGTATCTAACTAATTTGCATATTAAATCCACTAAAGGATTATGGAATTTATTACACGACGTTACTATCCTCTCAGAAACGTGTCCTTAATGAATGTTGTGCTTCATACCTCTAGAACTAGCTTTTTGCAGACATTTATATATAATTTTTTATTTCAATTTTTATTTTCTCGATAGAATCGCCTCGCTGAGGCGGTTCTCACGCTTACCAACAATAGATGATTTTGAACCAAAACTAAAGAACATAATGTTTACCCCTGTATACCACGCTTTTCTCCTTGTAAAGAGGGGCTTAGAGGGATGTTCTTCTCACGGACATGTACTTGATGATTTGAAAATTAAACTTCGGTATTCTTCCATAGGTAAATGTATATATTGTGAAATTCCTGTAATAAGACCACGTTTAGAATTGTTATACAGTGGTCTTTAACAGTCCTTAAGGTGGCTTGGTACTAGAGGATACTAGGTGTATAGCAAAAAGAAAGGAAGTGCAACTAAAACCTTTAAGAAGAGATTAGCACAGTTTACTGTGCGTATATATACTCCTGCGATTAAATTAACCCATATATGACAATAGAATATTCCACCTGATTAGTTAGGAGTTGTCCTTTTCCTGTTATAGGGTTATCAGGTTTGTTTTGCTTGTAGTATGTGTTTAAAATATGTGTACTTTAAGCAAACTGCGTAGACTCAGATCAGACGCCGCATTCTGCGGCGTCTGATCTGAGTCTACACTGTTTGCCAATGACCCAAAAAAGAGCAGCTAGGCATATATGGGTTTAATGGTGAGTACCTTTGAATTCGTTGCTATAAACAAACGGAAACGGTAGACTAGCAAGCAGTCTTCAGCCTTAATGTTGTTGTTGTTGTTGAATTTTGTTTCTGAGTGTGTTCTTGGCACAAAGTTAATGCTATCCTTTCAGTGGGTTACGATGGCTCATGTTAACAGGCCCGAGAAATGAACAACCCTGTAAACCCCACAATATATAGGGAAAAGTGAAGTTTAAAAGGTCATACAAAATTTTCTTATTTTTCTTCAAACATATAGAGCCGGTCTCGGTAGCTCAGTCGGATGCGCGTCTGACTGGTGATCAGGAGGACGCGGGTTCGACACCTGTCGGGATCGGCAACATTCTTTCGTGGAGATTGATAATGAAATCTTTTCTATGGTAATTCTCTCCCTTCCGCCGATTCAAGAAGGGCAGTTGTCAGTTTCTGGCGAAAGAATATGCACTGTACTGGCTAACTGCTCATCGAGGCGGTTCTAACGAGTACCCTCAATATATGTTTCAGAGCAGAAATAAGAAAAATAAGGTTTACCCCTCTAAACCCCAGTTTTACTATATATGGCTGTGTTTTTGCCTTGTGGTCTGAAATGGCTGTGTATTCGTCTTGTGGTCTGAGATGATGACTGTGTTCTTGTTTTGAGGTCTTAGATGGTTATGTTCTTGACTTGGTGTCCGAGATGTCTGTGCTCTTGTCTGGTAGCCCGAGATGGCGGTGTTCTTGTGTTATTGTCTGAGATGGCTGTTTTCTTGTCTTGTTGCTCGTGATGGCTATGTCCTGGTCTTGTGGCCCGAGATGACTGTGTTCTTGTTTTGTGGTCTGAGATGTTTATGCTATTGTTTTGTGATCTGAGACAGCTGTGTTCTTGTTTTCTATTTCTTTTTTGTTTTTGTTTATGGCCCGAAGTGGCTGTGTTCTTTTTTGTGGTCTCAGATGGTTGTGTTCTTGTTTTGTGGTTTGAGGTGGCTGTGTTCTTGTCCTGTGGTCTGTGACGGTTGTATTCCTGTATTGTGGTTTTAGATGGCTGCGATCGTTCCTTTTGACCGGGTACGGCGGTGTTCGTGTCTTGTGGTCTGAGATGGCTGTTTTCTTGCGTTGTAATCTGAGATGGCTGTGTTCCTGTGTTGCTTTAAACTTTATTTTAATTGCTTCAATGACATGTATATGTAACAGACAAACATATATGGGCCCCGTCAAGCGATTTCGGTACTTATCGCCTATGCGAGCAGCGAAGGTTCAGGCGAGCCTGCGCATCCGCGCAGTCTCGCCTGAACCTTCGCTGCTCTCTCATACAAGCAGTGAATCAAGAGGAACCTTCAGACAGAAAGTCATATCCCTGGCCCCTCTGAATGGTTGGGCATGCGCAGGTAAAATTTGTCATGACGGAATGCTCGAAGACACAAATTCGCTTGACGGGGCTCATATTATCCAGGATATGACATTAAGCCAAATGCTTGTGCAGTGGCCACCTCCTGTGTTCCTAAATTGTCGTCAGACGGCTGTGCTTCCCTTTTATTTTCTGAGGTGTATGTATTCTTGTTGTGTAGTACGAGATGGCTTTGGTCTTGATTCGTGGTTTGAGATGATGGCTGTGTTCTTGTTTTGTGGTCTGAGGTGGCTATGTTCTTATCTTGTGGTCTGCGATAGCTGTAATTTGCCTTGTGGCCCAAGATGGCTGTGTTCATGCCTTGTGGCCCGAGATGGCTGCCTTCTCGTTTTGTGGTCTGAGATCGCAGTTTTTTTTTATTTGTTGTCTAAGATGGCTGTGATCCTGTTATGAGGTACATAATGTCTGTGTCCCTGCCTTGTGGGCTGATCATGGTCGTGGCTTCGTCCTTTCATCGATACTGAAATTAATAACAAAGGTCAATACATCAAAATATCTTTCATTTGTAAGGATTATGATTGGTACATGTATCTTCCGGGAAAGTTCGGTGATTTCATCCATTCCTGCTTATTTTCAAAATACTGAACACCTATAATTTGCTATAAATACAATAAATCTGTTAGATCTACCATTTTTAATTTCAGTAAACTTGTTTCTGAACTTGATATTGATACTTAAACTCCTGATACCTGAGATTGCAAAACCTCAGTGTCTGTCCTGCTCTGGTCATATAAGTACTGGCAATTTAAAAAATATTCCTGATTCTAGGACACGAAAGCGCCGAAATATCGATTTCTTTCTAAAATTGATTTGAAGAAATCGCTGCTGCATTAAACGAATTTGGTAATCGATGGTGTAAGAGAGTATGTTGAGCATTAAGCCCTTAAAGAATGGAAACTTAGCAGTCTATAACCAGAGAACAACGTATTTCTTTCTACTCTCAAAATACGAACCGGTTGCTTCCTAAACCTAAGACGTCTTTACGTCACCTTTAACTAGGTATTCAAGATTATGAGGAAGTGTAGTGTAAAGGATGGAAAAATCGTATGTATACAGACTTGAAGCACGAAAACGCCTGGATTTCAATTTACTTTAGACTTCATTAGAATTTTTATAGACCAAAACAGATTTCTGCCTGATCTTTCGAATACTTTGTCGCAATATTTTATCACATGCTTTTTGATGGCAGTAAAACATGAAGTTAATAATTTGGAGAGTTCAGTGGTGGTACAAGGGCTTGATTTTGCAATAAACCGTGCTTTGTATGGTCTTTTATGAAGTTTAGGTAACCAATATAACGTAGGAAGCTTGTAATGGCCTTCTGTAACACAGACAGCAAACTTGGTAGCTGAATGACAAATATGGTCATCAACTAAAGCCCTCTCTACAGCTAAAGGCTGAAGTTCATAGGCCTAAGTACCACCAAGCTCTTGCTGAAGAGTGTTCAAGACTGTCTACTTATGATTTTTCCACCATTTACACTACACTTCCTCATACTCTTATAAAAGTAAAACTTTACGATTTAATTGAATGGACGGACATTTCATAGGGAAGATTCCCTCTATCTTGCATGTAATGCCAGAAATGCTTTTTTTCACTTCTGAAGAGCATAAAAATATACTTTATGGTCATGTCAGAAAGTGTGTGAAGCTCTCACCTTTCTACTTGACAATAATATCATAAGAACGTTATTTAGATAAATTGGGATATTCCGATTGGTACGAATTGCGCACCCCTTGTAGCTGATCTGTTCTTGTTTTGTATGAAAGAAACTTCATGGTGTCCCCTTCTGTTGAAAACCAATCTGAAATCATTGAAGCCTTTAGCTCGACTTCTAGATATTTTGGAGCATTTATTAAATATTGACAATGCCTATTTTGATCTGTCAAATTTACCGCCCCCCCCCCAACCCCGAACTTCCGTTTAATAAAGCAAATTCATCTGATATCGAGGCCCCGTTTTGGGATTTACATCTGTCTATGGTGGACGGGCTAGTTGGTTTCCTGCCAAAATTTATGATAGACGCGAAGATTTTGATTTTGAGATTGTAAATTTTCCTTTCTAGGATGGATATGTTCCTCGTGCGGCATCCTATGGCGTTTATTTTTCGCAATTAATTCCACTTGCCAGAGTGTCTAGTCGTGTAACTGACTTCAACACTCGTAACAAATTGTTAAATGATAAAATTCTTAATCAGGGTTATCGGTATCATAAACTAAGCAAAACCTTTTCTAATTTTATAGACATCATTCCGATTTAAAATTCAATGTTGGACATAAATCTCTTCAGATACAAGGCCTATCGGAACCCGAATTTTATGGTGACTTAGTATATAAATTCGAAAAGTATATACTTGCAATGATTTCAGTACCCAATCTCGTAAAATTATTCTGTACAAAATAAATGTTATGCGACAGACTGCATGCATGGTAGTTAACCCAATCACGGTGATCTATCTTTACTTCCCTCTTTAATTTATTTGCACGCCTGTGGGCCAGGCCTTAGATTCTATAAGACGGTTCCAGCGTAAAGGCTTACTTATTTAATGTTGGTTGCCATCTGATGATCTGTCTCTGGTTTGGCCCATCGAAGTCTAACAGTTGCTTTTCTTTTGCTCAAGCATTTCAGTAGTTTGTTGCTGTCGAGTCCTCGCCATCTCCGTGGTTGTTTGATATTCTATGTTGCACTGATCAGTTAGGAAGCCTTCACGCGGACTAAACAAATCATTTGTCTAAATCGCAATGGAATCAAGGGCGACGATTGCAGCCGCGTAAAATCGATTTAAGCACCCCCCCCCCCCCCCCACACACACACACACACCTTACGCCGCTGAAATTCTTTTCACTGACCGTTCCAAGGCAGTTCTTCTGTCGCGGTTTATTTTGTTAGGGTTTGTCGCTGCGTGTGTGTATCACTTAATTATTTTTGGTTTGGATAGCCAATTGGCCATTTTGTAGGAAAGTAACTGTTCTTTTGGCTTTCCACTATTGATGTCTTATTTAATGTTTGTGTTTCTTTCAATTTGGTGTCTCTGGTCGGAGCTGTGAGTTATCTGTATCGATTGCTGATCACCGCCTTCACTTCTGTTTCGGGCCCAGTTTTATTTTATAAAAGTTGGGTTCAAGGGGCCCAAAATTATATAGGTTGGTTTACGTGATGTTCTGTTAAAAAGTGAGACATTACGATAACACACACGTGCGACATAATGCATTTTTCACACCTCCAAAATGGCTACTGTTCTGATGAAAATCCGTGATATTTTTCGAATTTATACTACAAACATAGGTTGTGGGTGTTCGTTAGAACCGCCTCACCGAGGCGATCCTAACGAGTACCCACAACCTATTTCTTGGAGCAGAAATAAGAAAAATAAAGTATACCCCCGTAAATCTCAGTTTTCTCTATATAAAGTGGGGTTTAGGGGGTGTTCATTTCCCGGACTTTTTCATGTAATGTATTTTTCTGATAACATTGATAGTGAGTGTCCGTCAGAACCGCATGATCGTGTACACGCAATCTCTGTTTTGAGGAAAAATAAGAAGACTACTGAATACTTCAGTAAACGCCATTTTTCTATACAATACGGGGTGTTCGAAGGATATACAGTTATTTTCCTATATTAAGACCACCTTTGGGACTGCTCAAAAGTGATCTTTAAGACCACTTTTGAACAGTACCAAGTGGAAAACACAAAGAAAAATAACTGAAACTTTATCAGCAGATATAGTATTAATTTTAGGTGGTTATGGCGGAATTTCAGTGTATTCACGTGACTGGACAAATACTGTTCAAGAGCCAAATGAGCCAGCGCGTGACAAAACCTACAATAAGACATTGCGCCAAACGAAGACTAAGATCAACTTGCGCATCCGCCCAGTCTGATCAGAGATTTCGTTATGCGCTCTAAGGATAGCTAAGGGCCCACTGCTCCTTCACACAGCACGAGAAGTTTCTGGATAGACTATATTGATGCCATTACGAAAACACGCCTATACAGATACATTGTAAACTTTACCGCAGAAAAAAAAAAAAAAATTAAGATGAAAAATTGTGATATTTTTCTTATATCTGCTCAAAATATATATTGTGGGTACTCGTAAGAACCGCCTCATTGAGGCGGTTCTTACGAGTACCCACAATTTATATTTTAGAGCAGAAGTAAGAAAAATAAGTTTTACCCCTTTAAATCCCAGTTTTACTGTTTAAAAATGGGGTTCAAGGGGGTCAAAATTATATAGGCGTGTTTCCGTGATGCGAAGGCTGATTTGAGTCTTCGATGGATACATATGTCTTATTGTAGGTTTTGTCGTGCGCTGGCTCAAATAATATAATTTCTAGGACCATTATCAAATTAAAAGACAGACCTGAACAGTTACAACACAACAACAACAACAGAATTTCCCTTTAACAATTTCGCTTCCTGGTTTTGAACTAAACTTGAAAATATCCAAATATATCTATTTCTACACTTGACAAATGTAAATGTGTTGCGGCGTAAAGGTTTAATTTTCACATATGACATAAGTGATCTAAGCAATTTTCAAGCACTTTTTTAAGATTTTTACGCTTAAGGGTCATTGAAATTATCCGGTCGATCAAGTATAGGAAATTAGTTCTGTGATGTTTTCCTTAATTGTTATCTTTTTTTTTTCAATTAATAGGAGGAAAGTTGCAACCTCAAGAGCCTTTTTCATTACATCCTTATCAGACTTATGTGAACAGACCAAGACAAAAGTTCACGTAAAATGCTATTTCGCAATGAAGCCAGTCAAACCATGAACCAAAACATACTCCAGTTGTTTCATCTGACATTGGTTGTCGGGTGACGACAGACAACTAAAGCTGATGATACCATACTATAAAACGGCCTCCGCGCATCGGGGCTTGAAGAAATAGATGGGCTGCAGGATGCTTCCAGGCAGAGCTGAAACCGACCGCACACGAGTACTGGTAAACCGCTTAGAGGATCTAAGCCTTCCCAGGCAAAGCCGTGCGAATCCGTCCATGCTTGCAAACCCTATTGGTTTCATTGGGCGACAAGGCTTGAAATGTCATTTAATCTCATTGTCGGGTAAAAGTCTCACAAAATTGGAAGCAACGTCTCCAAAATGACCTTTACAGTGTTGACGGGGACGTTTAACTTCAAATCAAACAAACAAACAAATGTTAAAGCCAGTCAAACATACACCTAGTTGTTTCATCTGGCACAGCAGTTTCAAATTGGAAGACGGGTGACGACAGACAACTAAACCCTGGTCATACCATACTATACATTCCCACCATCACGAAAACACGCCTATATAATTTTGACCGATGTGAACCCCACTTTTATATGGAAAAACTGGGGTTTACAGGTGGAAACCTTTTTTTCTTATTTCTGCTTTAAAATATAGATTTTGGGTACTCGTTAGAACCGCCTCGATAAGGCGGTTCTACCGAGTACCTTCAATTTATATTATTGGCAGATCTAGAAACATATCACAATTTTTCATCTCAACATTTTCATTTTTTTCTGCAATAAAAGTTACAATGTATTTGCAAAGGCGTGTTTTCGTAATGGGACAGCATGCATAGTATACCTACAAGAAGAAACTTGACTAAGTGATTTAGCTTCTTCATCTGGCGAGTCCTCACCGTTGTTTCATCTCTGTGGTTGTTTGATTTTTGTGTTCACGGAGATGTTGCACTGTTGAGTTAGGAGGCCTTCTTGCGGACTGAACAAATTATTTGTCTCCCCCTCCGGTGGAATTCGTTTCAATGACCGATCATTCTTCGATATAAAAAGAGTTTATTTTTGTTATGGTATGTCTTTGAGTGTATGTATCGCTTATATTATTTTGTATTCTGGGAAAGTAACTGTCCTTTTGGCTTTCCGCTATTGATGTTTCTTTTAGGGTCTAGTTGTTTCATGTTTGTGTTTCGCTGTGGGTTGATTGTGGCGATTCCTGATCGTTGCCTTCACTTCTATTTTCCTCATGACATGACTTGCATACTTTTGCAGCTATTGAAAATCCTTATAATGGGCCCCAGCCATTCGGGGCTTGGAGAAATAGATTGAACTGCATGGTGCTTCCATGTAAAGCTGAAACTGACCGCACAAGAGAACTGCTAAAACTAAAAAATTGAAAACAACGTATCCAAAAGAATCTAAGGACGTTAAACCTCAAACCAAACCGAACAAAACCATTAAAACAGGTTAAAACTTTACTGATGTGCAAGCTGATCTCTGCAGTATTGTTTGTTCGAAACCCAAAAAACACGGGTTACCTCATGACGTGACTCAGTCACTTTTGCAGCTATTGAAAATCCTGATAATACATATTCTTCCTGGAACCACGAAACATCATTATTTTGCAGACTTGTATGGCACTTATGCAGAAAAAAATTATGAGGACAAGAAACACTTAGATGGTCAATAATCTTGTACCAACCTCATTTTGGAACGGAAATCAGTTGCCTATATATGCCACGGCCCCGTCCATCGGGGCTTGAAGAAACAGATGGACTGCATGATGCTTCCACGCAGATCTGAAACCGACCACACTCGAGTACTTGTAGTCCGCTTACAGGATCTAGGCTTGTCCAGGCAAAGCGGTGCGAGTCGAACCGTCCATGCTTATAAACCCTATTGGTTTCATTGGGCGACCGGGCTTGAGAAGTCATTTCATCTCAATGTCGGGTAAATGTCCCACAAAATTGGAGCAACGTCTCCAAGATGACCTATATAGTGTTGACGGGGACGTTAAACCTCAAACCCATATTTGCCTAGTGGCCATTTTCTGGGGCATTGGCAAACACTGCAGACCCAAAACAGATGCCGCAGAACGCGGCGTCTGATCTGGGTCTACACTGTTTGCTTAAGAACATTCATTTTTGCAATATTTGCTATAATCGAAAACAAACCTGGCACCCCTATAATTGTAAATGGACCACGCAAACTTGTTAGGTGAGAGATTCCATTGTCATATAAGGGTTCATTCGACGGTATTCTGAGGTGCAGCTTAAACGTACGAACTGTCTTGAACCAATGTCCAGCGTACAAGCAGAAAGCTGTGTCTGAACAGGGTCTCCGCTGTTTGCTTAAAGTACAGAAACTGATGTAAAACTTAGTGAATAAACTAAACCTGACACCCCCTTTTATTGCAATTGGTCCTGCCCGAAGCTATTAGATGGAATATTCCATTGATCATTAAAGTGTTAATTATATGTCATCAATTTTTTACTGATACGGGACATTAATCTTACAGCAATGTCACGTGTGTTACCCGGGCCAGGGTCCCATGACCCCTTTTTCTGGTTGAGTAATTCAGTTCGGGAGGTTACTGAAATTTAATTTGAAACCAAGTATCAGTGAAAATAAAAACATGGGTAATGTTTTAATTTTAATGTAGTTACATTCACTGGTGTCATTAAGATCATGACATATGGCAGCGCTGACATGAAATAAACACGATATCATGTTATTTGGGCGGTGACCGAATAACAAAGATGTTCTTTCACCACATTTATTGAGGATAAATATAATCATGTATGATCAATACAATAAAACATTAAAATATGTATGTCATTTAAAGAACATCGTAATTTGAAACTGCTATTACATAAAGTAAGAATATGGTAACCCGTACTAGTCTAGCAATTCTTAAATGTTCTATATTGGAACCAAGGGATACACCCGCAGAATTGACTGAAAAGTGGGAAATTCAGTTTTAAGTTTTTCTGGACCACGCTAGTAAGTTTCAACCGATACAGGCCTCATCGAAATTCCACAAGCGAAAGACTGCATTTGGAAACAAATACATGTAACACACCAATCTCAACTTTATCTGGCCGTACTAGCTAGTTTCGGTCAAATGAACCTGATCAATGGTCCTCCAATATTTTCTGAAGTCCACAGTCCCGATCAACTAGAAAATGTATCGAAATTCCACAATGGAATCAGTTAAACAGGTTGTAGAAAATTAATACTTTGGATCTGGGTCTATACTGTTTGCAACTCACAACTTAAGTGGAATGGGTACACCTTCAGGGGAGGTAACTCCTGCAAAAAGTATTTTTGTCTTCCATGTCAATAGGGATCAACTCTTAAAGAAAAGAATTTGCTCCTGAGGAGCAAATTCGTTCCTTTAAGAGTAAACCTCTTTTTCAGTGGGACAGGGCTTATAGAAAAGCGAACAGTGAGTCCAGAAAGTTGTCTCTCTTTGAAAATTGGCGGAAAATCTGCCAGGTGTTTCCATTCCCCTTAAAACTATATGAGTGTACAAGTTTTTTCTGGGCCATACTGTCTTGTTTTAGCCTCATCAGTGACCATCAAATATTTTCAAAATCCTCAGTAGAATCAGTGATCCCAAAGGACTTGGAAATATGACCCACACTATGATTTAACCGGCTATGACATAATCCTAGCCATAGATTGCGGAATCTCATCAAGGTTTGCACCGCGATAAAAGAACATCACGTGAACAAGTCCGTGCAATGAAGACCCCCCTAAACCCCACTTCATAGAGAGAAAACTGGGGTTTACGAGGGTATACAGTATTTTATTTATTTCTGCTCCAAGACATAGGTTGTGGGTACTCGTTAGAACCGCCTCAATGAGGCGGTTCTAACGAGCACCGACAACCTATGTTTTGATTATTTATAAGAAAAATATCACGGATTTTCATCAGAACAGGGTCCATTTTGGAGATGTGATAATGCACTATGTCTCACAGGTGAGTTATCGTAATGAACAAGCAAGGGATTCTAAACCGTTGTCCTGCTAAACAATATTACCTAGTCATGTGGCTTCTGAATAGATCAGGATCTACACTTGAATGTGTTCGTTTGTTTGTTTGATTTGAGGTTTAACGTCCCCGTCAACACCGAATAGGTCATTTTGGAGACGTTGCTTCCAATTTTGTGGGACCTTTTTACCCGACAGTGACATCAAATGACATCTCAAGCCCTGTCGCCCAATGAGCCCAATAGGGTTTATGAGCATGGATGGTCCGACTAGCACCGCTTTGCCCGGGCAGGCTTACATCCTCTAAGCGGTTTACCAGTACCCATGTGCGGTCGGTTTCAGCTCTGCTCGGAAGCATCATGCAGCCCATCCATTTCCTCAAGCCCCGATTGAAGGGGCCGATCTACACTTGAAGAAGCCATACGATCAGGATCTACACTGTTTGTCATTCAGTTTTTTTTTTTTAACTTGAACTAATACGTTATCCATGCGAACCCATTTTACCAGTAATTTAGTTTCATTAAGTGTAATGGCAACTCCTGCAAAAGTATTTTTGTCTCCTATGTAAATAGGCTCTTAAAGGATGCAAAATCTTTCCTTTTAAGAGTAGACCCCTTTTCAGTGGGACAGAGCTTTAAGTGAACAGAAAGTCTCGAAATTTGTTTCCATTTGAAAAATGGCGAAGAATCTGCTAGGTGACCATTCCGGTAACCGCACAAAATCCCCCCCCCCCGGACATAATCCCCCTGGACAAAATCGCCCTTTTTGTAAAGGCGGACAAAGTCCCCCCTCGGACAAAATCCCCCCGGACAACCCCACCCCCCCAATCGCTGCATGTCAGGTCGGACAACCCCCCCCCCTTCGGACACAATCCCTCCCAGAGAAAATCACCCTTGCTCTATATTAGTCTAGTTAATTATCCTTCCACTACCCACAATCTATTTTTAGCAGGAATATGTAAAATATTGGAATCTTTTATCGGAATATGTCAATCTTTGAAGATAACGTTTTCAATATACTTGAACAGGCGTTTTTCGTAATGGTAGAGGTTCTAAAATAGAAGTGAAGGCAATGATCAGGAATCAATACAGACCAGGAATCTAAGATCAGGAATCTAGGATCAGGAATCTACGATCAGGAATCTAGGATCAGGAATCTAAGTGTACCTGGAACTAAGTGTGCCTGATCTTACAAATCTCACAGAAAAGGAACATTTTTCCTTTTTTTTGCCTGGAACCAATTTTCTTTGAGTAGTAGCTAATTACAGAATTAATTTATTGATAGGATATAATGTATCATTTTAGAAAATTCTGATTGATTATTGTGATGATTATTTATAATC
Source organism: Lucinisca nassula (assembly GCA_963580285.1). Classification (NCBI taxonomy): domain Eukaryota; kingdom Metazoa; phylum Mollusca; class Bivalvia; order Lucinida; family Lucinidae; genus Lucinisca; species Lucinisca nassula. Next base: position 62,729,753 of record OY757018.1, on the reverse strand, counting down.
TTTATGATCTAAATTGAAGGTGATGATCTTAATTGAACAAACATTACTAAGTCAGTTCAATGAATTTAATCTCTTGCCATAACTAAAGAACTGTGTGTTTGTTTCATTTGTAATGTTCTTATTTATTGATTGATAATTTCACTGTTCTATATTTTGTCACCTTTTGTACTTGTGCAGTACTACCTGCGTGTTGCAATAATTTCTCCATGAGCACCAATATAGCTATGATAGTGTTGCACCAAATATGATTTGGAATCTGCAGTTTTCAAAACGACACATGTATATGCAGACTTCTTTTCAAAAATCAGTAATTGTGCATGTGGAGGTGTGTGGGGGATATTGTCCTTTTTAAACAGCCGGGGAGATTTTGTCCAGGGGGGGGGGGGGTTGTCCACCTGAACAAATGGTGGGGGGATTTTGTCCGCCTTTACAAAAAGGGGGATTTTGTCCGGGGGGTGGTTATGTCCGGGAGGGGGGATTTTGTCCTCCCCTTAAATTCACTTGATATTGTGAACGTAACGGACGATAAAGAAACCAAGCCATAAGCATCACTACGTAATTTATACACAAGTCAATTAATAGTTTTCTTTATTTCTTTCTTTCTTTTGTAGCATTTGCAGGGTTATCCATGCACGAAGTCATGCAACTCGGTCATCCGTTACTAGCCGGCTCATACAACTAGCATATCAATAACCATTACATTAGTGCCATCTCAAAATATAGCCTGTACAAGTGATGCGTTACTGGCTTCAGAAAAGATGTCCGTGAAGAATTATTTTTTATGTTTTTTATATCAGTTGACAGCTTCAACAGTTTTGGTAGAAAGTCGCCTAGGCAACATTCCTACAAAGTATCAATGGAATTGGCTCCCGGGATCAGAAGAACATGTCGTTCAAATAATTTCTATTTTCAGGTCTTGCGGCCATCTAAAACCATATTAACCGCACTTATGTAGTTTGGAAGAGGGTGTCATCAAGGCAAGTCTCTGGTACATTTTGAAAGAAACTGACCCAAAGGTCATTACGATAACTCATCCGTACGATATAGTACATTTTTCACATCTCCAAAATGGCTACTTTTTATGAAAATCCTTGATATTTTTCTTATAAATACTGCAAACATAGGTTGTGGGTGCTCGTTAGAACCGCCTCATTGAGGCGGTTCTAACGAGTACCCACAACCTATGTCTTGGTCAAAAAATAAGAAAAATAATGTATACCCCCGTAAACCCAAGTTTTCTCTATATAAAGTGGGGCGTAGGGGGGTCTTCATTTCACGGACTTGTTCACGAGATGTCTGGGGAAGTTGTCATTTTACGACTTTCTATTTTAAGCTAAAGCGGCCATTTTTTTTCAACACAATAGACTGTTTAACATTATTTAGGTAATTTTGGAGACGATGCTTCCTATTTTGTGGGACGTTTACCCGATATTGAGATGAAATGACACCCCAAGCCCAGCTGCCCAATGAAACCAAAGGACTTATATGCATTGGACGGCCTGACCCATTGCTCTTTGCCTGGACAGGCTTAGTCCTTCTAAGCGGCTTACTAGTACTCATGTATGGTCAGTTTCAGCTCTGCGTAGAAGCACCATGCAACCGATTCTATTTCTCCAGGGGCGACACTTGTTTGCATTACGTTGATGTGCAGTGTGCGAAATAAGTTCTGTTTTACAATGCAACTGGTTTTCAGAAAGTATATCCATGCTATTGCCAGGTGTTCTTCACTCGTTTTTCATATTTAATATTCAATTTGTTTCACTACTACGAGAATACATGTACAGAAAACAACCGTACATTATATTCCTCCCTTTAATGTCTGAACGACTATCTGATCTGCGCTGAAATCTCATAAATCAAATTTCAATTTTTAGTTGGAAACGGATCACTGAATCTGAATTGAAGTCGTTATGTCACCTGCATTTCTTATTATGTTATCACCGATAATTCACCCCAAGAGTGATAAAATTCAAATGAGGCAATAGTCAACTAAACACCCCTTTCGTCAACCTCTTTTGCACGAGACGATTCATGGCCAATACGCATTTCTTCCGTCTCTCGAAATTCGACGCTCTTCGCATAAGCCAATGATGCATTTGGAGAAACTAACACGGGTACACTGGCTCTGTAAAGTTCGGACTCATAAGGGGCTTTACGTAATGTAAATGACCCGAAATTAGTTTTTTTCTTGTTTCGCAATTGAAAGTAGACCTTGCGTTTCTCACAGGTATTAACTTCCACTTGATTTACAAAGATTTTTTTTTCAACTCTTCTGTACATTTTTTCCGCAACATTTACATAAATAGGCTTATGAATAAGTTGAATTGACCTCCCTTCAAGGGAGGCTAATTCCGCATTTAGGGTGATCAAACTTCTTTTAACTTTCTTCAAAATTGGGCGAAGATCACCGAAAAACATGGTTTCTCAGACACAGCAGTCGAACTTCAATAACTCGAATACTCTTGGGGCCATGAAAAATGTTCGCGACAGCGGTAGTTCGCACTGATTGAGTTTTATTATAGCGCATGCTCATGAAGAATAATGGGGATCGCTTAAGAATATCTTTACGATCTTCTATATAATAAAGGTATGCTGTGTGTGCTCATTAGAATCGCCTCAGTGAGGCGATGCTAATGAGTACTCACAACATACCTGTTATAGATATATAAGGCTCCGTGGTGTAGTGGTTTTTGTTATTTGCCTCATAAACCAGGGGTCATGGGTTCGACCCCGGGCTTCTCCAAACTTTCGGATGAGTGTTTAAATAGAGGTCTTGTCTCTGTATGATCTTAGCTAAGAGTGGGACGTAAAACTCAAACACGTACACACACCTAAAGCTGTCTTGAGCTGTTGGAAAACAATCTCTAAGGACTAAAGAGTTCGAATTATGCAAAGTACACGAAGTGAACGTATGCGTGTTGTAGTTATTTTCGTTCAGAAAAGACCACATTGTGAAAGGAAAGCAGTTTCTGGAAATATCATGTTTTCTGACTGGAATCTTTCGTCTTGTGTGGACATGTGTATTCATTCACCTTAAACGATAATTCTAATGCACTTACGTATGTAACGCGACGTCTGATTGGATAACGTCAAAAATTTGCGACAGTATATTCCATGATATACTGTCGGAAATCCGACGTCACCACGTAACGTCGCTTTTCATTGGCTGGCATTTGGTTTTACGCAGCTCACTGCGCTTGTCGCTTTGTGCAAAATAGCACAAATTTTAGCTTAACAACCGAAAAAGTGCATTAGAATGGGGATAACTACATTGAAAATTGGCATTTGGGGAGGTAAATCGTCGGTTTTAGGTCGCAAATTACGTTTTACGGCTCCGCTTACGCGTCGCCGTAAAACGAAATTTCCGACCGTAAAACCTCCGATTTACCTCCCCAAATGACAATTTTCAGTACAGTTATCCCCTAAATGATCGCTTGCATCGCCATCATGTTCTAACAACAGGGTGGTCCACCATCGCTATGTATCTAATAGCATTCTTGCAGCGAAGGAACAGTGGTTGTGCTGAAGTATTTCAGGTTGATGCCATGGTGTTTTCGGATCACGCCATGGAAACCTACATTATATACTTATCAACTGACGAAAATAGATGTTTAATCCTGACCCTGTTGCCGGCCTCGTAGCTCAGTCGGATTCGCGTCTGACTGGTGATCAGGAGGACACGGGTTCGATACCGGCCGGAGTCGGCAACATTCTTTTGTGGAGATTGATCATGAACTCTTTTCTACGGTCATTCTCTCCATTCCGCTGATTCAAGAAGGGCAGTTGTCAGTTTCTGGCGAAAGAATGTGCACTGTACTGGTTAAACTGCTTACGTATAAGTCTGTCCAGGACAAGTGTGTATAGGTAAACTGACCGGCTCAAAAATAACCTAAATAATGTTGACTGGGCTGTTAAACCCAAATACAAACAAACAAAAGCCTGACCCCGCCCCTCCCCCCACCCCTCTCTTAAGTTGGTGAAACTGTATAACAGGGCGTGTTTTTTTTTTTTTGTTTTTTTTTTTTGGTGAGGGTTTTACGGCCCTTTCAAGATTATTTCACTCATATCGAGCCGATCGTTAATCAGAGGTGGGCGAAAACCGGAGTACCCGGAGAAAAACCACCTGACCTTCCGTTGCAGAACGTGGCGTCTCACACGTGGCCCGAGCGAGGCTCGAACCTACGGCGGTGAGAGACCTAATGACTAAGAGTCAGCGCTCTTATCCACTAGGCCAAGGAGGCCCGTAACAGGGCGTGTATTCATTGCATTAAATGAGGCAATGTTTGTTCTATACGTTCTTCCAGAACACAAAAGACGAAAGGTGTTTCGAAGCTCCGTTTATTTCGCGACTTGATAACAAAATGCTAAAACAAAATAAAATGGTCAGGAGGGAACATTATCACAGAATATAGGCTACCAATGGCACCAACAGGAAGAGCAACAGAACAGAACGAATACAGAATGTACTCTCACTAGAGCTCTCTGGATGGAGATGTAACTGGACTTTTCCAAATATCCTTTATACAGCATAATTTGTATTCATTTAGGTGGTCTTAACCCATTTGTACCAGAAACCCCAAAACGGGTGCCCTGGCAAACATTGCACGCCCATATTAGACGCCGCAAAACGCAGCGTCTGATCAGGGCCTACGCTATTGCAAAAACATCTGCTAATTTACAAATAAAATTTGAAGAAATCACGGCCTCACACTCCTAGATTTTGAAATGGATTTGTGGTGTGTGTGTGAATTCTGGTTTAACTTCGCTTTCAACAATTTTTCAGTCATTTCACGACGGTGTCTGGTTGCGTCATGGATTTGTGGTATATATCAGGTGAAAAATTCCAATTGGTACAAAAAAGGTTAACCCTTGTCCTGCTGAATATTTAAATATGCCACACCCACTACCGATTATCAGCCAATCAGATTACTTGATGCAAATTATTACAACAAATTCACAACCTGAATGACAAACAATGTAGATCCTGATCAGATGGCTTCTTCAGAAGCCATCTGATCTGGATCTACATTGTTTCAAAGATAAGGCATATCCGGGATTAGCAGGACAAGGGTTAATAGCGGAATTCCAATGTATATGCTATAATGCAAAACAGGAATTTTGTTTTTCAGTATAAGAGCACTTTGACAATGCTGTGTCATATGTACCTTTATAAACCCCACGTTATAAACATATTTGTTTTGTTTGTTTGTATTGGAGTTTAACGGCCCAGTCAATACTATTTAAGTCACTTTTGAGCCGGTCGGTTTACCTATCCACACTTTTCCTGGGCAGGTTTATACGTAAGCGGTTATCCAGTACAGTGCACATTGTTTGAACAAAAACTGACAACTGCCCTTCTTGAATCAGATCAGCGGAAGTGAGAGAATGACCGAAGAAAAGATTTCATGATCAATCTCCACGAAAGAAAGTTGCCGATCCCGGCAGGTATCGAACCCGCGCTATATAGAGATAAGTAAGCTAATGTTCTGAGTTTGGATCTCCGCCGTATTTTGTTCTGATGCCAGACTGGACATGGACTCTGCTCTGGGGCGAGAGTTGCATCCCGAAAACACGCCTATATAATTTTGAACCCCTCTAACCCCACTTTTATGTAGTAAAACTGGGGTTTACAGGGGTAAGCCATATTTTTCTTATTTCTGCTCTGAGATATAGATTGTTGGTACAATCCACAATCTATATTTTGAGCAAAAATAAGAAAAATATTACAATTTTTCTTCTGAAAATTTTCCTTTTTTCGGCGATAAATGTGTCAATATATTTGTAAAGGCGTGTTTTCGTAATGAATCTTACCTGGAAACCCATGAAAGGTAAAGAGGCCAACAAACAGTGCAGATCCGGATCAGACGACGTATAATGCTGACACAAATTTCCGTCAAGATATCATACGAAAGAAAACATGGCGCGAAACACCTCAGTTGGTTAGTTGACAGTATGCAAATTACTCGAGCTCCGCGCTCTGATCTCAAAACTGCGTCTGATTACTGAATAATTCACTGCTAGAGCTGATAAAGTTCTTAAGTAAAACAATCGAGCCTCATATCCAGAGTAGACCCAGAACTGATGGCGCGTGTACGTTTCTGTGAAGTAACGTAATACGAGGCAAGTCAATAAATAAAAAAAGCTTAACTTATTTCGGGTTGAGACCGATGTCATCTTTTTGTTGCAATTGCCCTCTAGAATGATACACTTGGACCAAAGCTGATCCAGTGCCACCAGTCCAGAACTGAAGAAGCCAGGGTCCTTGTCTCCGACCCTCTCCTCAACTGCCGCCAGTTTTTTTTTTTCGGTGGAACAGAAATGACGTCCACGGATATCCGTTTTCAAGTTTGGGAGTAGGAAATAGACACTAGAAGCTATGTCCGGAGTTTTAGGTGGTGTGCGGTATTAACTCGTATGCATTCTGCGCAACAGCATCCATTGCAATTTTGCAAGTGTGGACTCTTGCATTGTCCCGTTGGAGCAGAATCCCTTTAGAGAGTTGACCTCGGCGTTTTACAAGGGTCGCAGTTCTTAGTTGGTCAAGCGAATTTGCAAAATACGCACCTGTTATTGTACTTTTCTTTGCTAGAAAGTCCAAAATACTAACGCCTTATGCGTCCCAAAATACAGTTGATTTACACTGCCAGCTGAGGGTTGCGTTTTGAACGTCTTTGTCCTCGGAGACCCCGGCTCTACCCACAGGCGACTTTGAGTTTTATTCTCTGGCTCATAATAATGAACCAAGGTCCCATCTACAGTCACCAGACGTGACAGAAAACCATCCCTCTTTGACCTAACAGCTTCAACAATGCGCTGCATACTGATGCTCCGGTTGCCATTTGCTCGTCGCTAAGGGACTGTGGGACACAACAGGCTGTTAGCTATACCCGAGCGATCATAACGCTACCATGTGAAAAGTGTAATGCATTCGCTATTTCTTTAATTCGCGAGAGTACAACAGATCCCGTACTTTGTTACAAATGTCTTTATCGGTGGCATCTGATGGGCGTCCAGGCCGGGTTTCGTCTTCTAAAGACGTTCTACCGCGTTTGAATTCCCCAACCTAGAATTTAACTTGTGCATACGATGGCGCAGAAGACCAATAAACATTGGTCAACTCGCAGTGTATTTCCTGGCCTGTTTTCCCTTCCAAATACAAAAACTTGCTTTTGTATCGCTAGCCACGTTTGGCGTTCAATATATATACTACTCAATGTTTCATAGGGATCATTTTTTAATGCAAAATAATTTTTGGATAAATTAATCAGCTGAAACCAAATTTGATAAAAATGATAGAAAACATATCCTTCATAAAGACTAGTGATTAATTTTGTCAACTGGCACTGCATTCAAGCGTGACAACAACAACCGTCTTGGCACCACAGAATTTGCCGTAACACGAAGGGATTTGGACAATTGTTTTTTTCCCTAATTTTCCAAATTTGTTTAGACAAACGTGCCTAATAAAGTGTATGGCGTCCATAGGCATCACTTACAGCACGACAACGCCTGCGCATGCTCGTAATCAGAATCTGTATCCGGTTTTGTGGAATCAGCCTTCATTCAGCAACCAATGAATCTTTGAGCTCCTGTAAAGTCTCCGGCTGCAGAGGTCGGACTGAAACAGCACCCTTTAGCATGTCCCACGCATGCTCAATCGGATTTAAGTCCGGTGATCGAGCAGACCTGTCCATACGAACGATTGTCTCACGTTCCAGATAGGCATCAGTGACATGGACACGGTGAAGACGGGCATTATCGTCCATCAGAATAAAGTCCGGGCCGATAGCATCGGCATATGGTATCACAAACTGATCAAGAATCTCATTGCAGTTCCTCACTGCCATTAAGGTTCCGTTTTCAAAAACGTTTAAGTCAGTTTTACCGTTTACGCTTATCCCATCCCAAACAATGACTGATCCTTTTCCATAGCGATTATGCTCTGCCACATTCAAGTCATCGAATCGCTCTTTAGACATTTGGCACACTGACTGACGTTTATCAGTGAAGTCTGACAGAATCTGGACTCATCAGTAAACAGTACTGGCGTACAGTAACAAACCACCCACCTGACCTGAGTTCTGGCAAAGTTCAACCGGTATTGCACGTGCTGTCTCGTCAACGGAACACGTACAGCAGGCCTCCTGGCATTAAGTCCGAGCTCGTGGAGCCCGCTTCTGACAGTTTGTGTAGCAATTCGTGCTCCAGTTCCGTTCCTAAGCTCGTTATGCAAAAGCGTAGCGTTCAGGAGCCGTTGACGTCGAGACTAAATCAACAAAATAACGGGTCCTGGCGTTGTTTTGTAGCCCTTTCTCGACCACCGCAGTGTCAGTGTGGAGGATGTCCGTGGATAAGATGCCGACTCCACATTCGGAAAACCACGCTCTGAGGCAATTCAAATCCCAGCAACACGACGTTGAGAGACGCCAGATTCCAACATTCCGACGCCGCAATTCATTTCTTCGGCGGTTTCTTAGTTGTCCCCTAGGCATTTTAGAGTTTCACAAATCAAATGAAATCCTTTTTACGCTTAGTAAAGGAATACTGACAAGTTTGATTTTTCTGTTGGAATGCAGTGTTAGGCAAGAAGTTTGGGGTGCATGAATTCATTTTCGAAGTGTGAGAAGTGTGCACTTTCACGAGTACTGAATTGCACATGAGTTTCTGATTAAAATATTTATCAATATAAGGAGTACAAATTCTGTCAAGAAATTTTAAATTTTCAGTGCAAAATTTGGTATATAAAATGTGATCCCTATCAAACTTTGAGTATTATATTATCAGTGAATAACACGATAATGGTGCAATTTTGCCCTCATACCTTAAACATGTATTGATACAAGATATGACAATCTTGGTTGTCTCGGTCAATTGAAAGTGGTATAGGCTGGTTACTTATTGACTTACCCTCGTAGTAGGTCTACAATAGAAGTGAAGGCAATGATCACTGCACCCAGCCAAATGGGGAGGGAAAAACGCGATCATGAAATAACTAAACTCTAATGAAAACATCACAAGCGGATGGCCAAACATTACGAAAACACACCCGTGCGACATAGTGCATTTTTCACATCTCCGAAATGGCTACTTGTCTGATGAAAACCGTGACATTTTTCTAATAAATGCTCAAAACATAGGTTGTGGATGCTCGTTAGAACCGCCTCAATGAGGCGGTTCTAACGAGTACCCACAAACTATGTCTTGGAACAGAAATAAGAAAAATAATGTTTACGCCCGTAAACCCCAGTTTTCTCTATATAAAGTGGAGTTTAGGGGGGTATTCATTCCAGACTTGTTCACGTGATGAGAACAGTTACTTTCCCACAAAATTGCAAAACGGCTCTCCAAAAATGAAAAAAAAAAAAAAAAAAAAATAAGCAATACATACATGCAAACACAAACCATACCAAAACTAAACCAATACAGAAGAACCGCCTTGGAACAGTCAGCAATAAGTATGTCACTTTGGGGTGGGGGAGGGGCCAGCTTAAATCGATTTTACATGGCCATAATCTTCGCCCATAGTTCTGTGGTGGTTAAGACAAATAATTTGTTCCCTACGAGCTCATCCAAGAATATACATCACGAAAACCAGCATATATAATTCTGACCCCCTTGAACCCCACTTTTATTCAGTAAAAACTTGGGTTTACAGGGGTAAACCTTACTTTTCTTAATTCTGCTCAAAAATATAGATTGTGGGTACTCGTTAGAACCGCCTCGACGAGGAATTGCAATGTATTTGCATAGGCGTGTTTTCGTAACGGAAATCAAACGACTTCAGAGATGCAACATCGATGAGAAAGCAACCGCATGGAATAACTGAAATGCTGGAACAAAAGAAAACCAACATTAGACTCTGGTGAGCCCGATCAGAGACAGAGAATCAGGTACCAATCAACATTACCTAAAGAAATAATTTAGTAAAATAGAAGTGAAGGCAATGATCAGAAATCGATACAATTAACCCTCAGCTCCCATCAGAGATACCAAAGGGAAAGCACACAAACATGAAACAACTCGACCCTAATGGAAACATCACTAGCAGAAGGCCAAAAGGACAGTTAGTTTCCCACAAAATGGCCAATTGACTGTCCAAAACAAAATTATATAAGCGATACACACACTCACAACCATAACAAAAATAAACAACGACAGAAGAACCGCCTTGGAACGGTCAGCGAAACGAACTCCACTGGGGTGGGGGGTGGGGTGGGTGGGGGGGGGCTTAAATCGATTTTTTTATGGTCACAATCCTCGCTTTTATTTCCGTCGCGGTTTAGACAATGATTTGTTCATTCCGCATGAAGGCCTCCTAATTCATAAGTGTAGCATCTCAGTGAACACAAAAATCAAACAACCACAGAGATGAAACAGCCTTTACGCTGGTACGGTCATAGAATCTGAGGCCCGACCTACCGGCGTGCAGTTAAAGAGGGAAGCAAAGTTATCAACCGTGAATGGATTTACTACCATGCATCACTTTAATGTTGTGCCCAATCCTCCCACATCGAAGAACGACCCCACGAAATTGGGTCTGAAGTCATTATAAGCACGCACCATTCCTTACTATTACACCAAGTTACCACAAAACCAAGGTTCCGATAGGCCCCGCTGCAAAATAGATTTAAGTCGATCATCATTTTGAAAGTAAATCGGAATGATGTCTATAAAACCCAGAAAAAATTCTCTCGAAGTCCGTCACACGGACAACCCCGCAATCAACAATTCACTACGGATGTTGAAGTCGGCTGCACGACCCAAGACACTCAACCGCGAAACAGCGCCGCACGAGGAACACCATCCAATAAAGGAAAACATACCATCTCAAAATCAAAATCATCGCGCCCACCATAGATTTTGCAGGAAGCAAACCAATTTACAATAGATAAATGTAAAGCACCAGTAGATAAGGCAAACCTGACGAAGCAAGTATTGTCATCACTCAAGAAACCAACTAAACATCCAGACGTTGAGCTAAAAACTTCAATGATTTCAGATTGGTAAAGTGGTGCGAGTCGGACCGCCCATGCGTATAAACCATTTTTGGTTTCATTTTGGCTGTAGGGCTTTAGATGTCATTTCATAAAAGTCCCACAAAATTGGAAACAGTATCTCTAAAATGACCTAAATAGTGTTGACGGGGACGTTAAACCTCAAATAAGTCAAACAAACAAAGCCCCATATATAACAAGAAAAACTGTCTTCCGGGTTCGGGACCAGATTAGGCACAAATCGGCATACTCCGCTTACAGACTGGGACAAGACTTGATATTTTGGATAGTTAACCAGAGGTTGTGTACTACCCAAATACGGCCTACGCCCATCGGGGCTTGAAGAAACAGATGAGCTGCATGATGCTTCCACGCACACAAGTACAGGTAAACCGGTTAGAGGATCTAAGCCTGCTCAGGCAAAGCGGTGCGAGTCGGACCGTCCATGCTTATAAACCCGATTGGTTTCATTGGTCGACAGGGCTTGAGATGTCATTTCATCTCAATGCCGGGTAAAAGTCCCACAAAATTGGAAGCAACGTCTCCAAAATGACCTATACAGTGTTGACGGGGACGTTAAACCTCAAATAAAAAAAAACAAAAAAACTACCCAAGTAGTGAACACAAAGATGCTGGTCAGAGTGCGTGAATGCGCAGTGCACAGACTGATCTGCACCTTTATTGTTCGTAATTTGCATAATGTAAGAATCCAACATGGAGTTCTTTTGTGTGTGTTTGAATTCGGGTTTAACGTCGCTTTCAACAATTTTTCAGTCATATCACGACGGTGTCTGGTTGCGACAGGGAGCTCAATGCTCACTTTTATAGTGCTGCCTCACTGAAGTGTCATGTCCCAGACACATTACATGATACCACACCCAGTCACATTATACTGACACTGAGTCGACCAGTCCTAGCTCTACCCTGTAAATCTGAGTGCCTAGCGAGAAGCAGCTAGTACCATTTTTAACGACTTTGGTATGTCGCGGCCCGGGATCGAACCCGTGACCTTCCGTTCCCCGGAGCGGACACTCTACCAACTGAGCTATCGGGGCCGGTAAGGGGTTCTTTTGTAGATGGGCGTTTCTAACCCGAGGGATGACCGTGCTGAGCGGAACCGAGGCCTCGGTTCCGCTCAGCACGGTCATTCCGATGATTGAGAACGCCCATCTAAAACGGAACACAGTATAAGATCCTTTTTGCTGCACAACACCACCGACAATTTTCATTTTAGTTTATTTAACGTTTTATTTTTCGCGCACTAAACTTATGTAGTTTGCTTTGGTAGAAACACCAGACTGAGTTTTTCCCAGGCTTAAACCACGGACTTCCTTATCTGGTGTGCAAGAACCATGTTTACTGACGACGCTGCACTTTTCTGCCATTATATCCTTGAAACACATTGTCTTACACTATAATATATGAAGGACACAGAAGTCATATTCACTGTGCCAATCATATCTGCATTTGACATTGACCTAGACTGTATAAAATGTTTGTCTCGTTACATCTGACGATAAGAGCAAGGAAGATGCCAAGTTCTGCAACGGAAGGAAATGTGTTTTTTTCGGGTACTCCGGTTGGCGCCCACCTCTGAATAACGATCGACTGGAAATAATCTTAATAGGGTCGTAAAAACAAACAAGCAAACAAAATAAATTAAAAAAACAATAGTTTGCAAAAGCAATGCAACTCCATACTTTGACTCCACTCCAAACTCCTCTCTAAGATTCTCTTAACAAGTAGGAGAGAAGAACACCTCCTAAACCCACATGTTATAGAGAAAACTAGGATGTACGGGGTAAATATTATTTTTCTTATTTCTGATCCAAGACATAGGTTTTGGGTACTCGTTAGAACCGCCCTAGTAAGGGGTGGGGGTGTTCAAACGCGCACCCACAACCTATGTTTGCAGTACTAATAACAAAAATATTACGGATTTTCATCGGAAAAGTAGCCACTATGTCGCACGGATGTGTTATCGTAATGAACAATACAGAGTGCATGAACATCGACGAAGGCTCAATAAAAGATCACAATCTTCCACTCTGGCATGAAGGGGATGAGGATTAACTTACATACCGAAATACTACAGAAAACCATCAGTTTATTTATTTATTTATTTATTCATTTTTTTTTTTTTTTTTTTTTTTTTTGGTGTGCACCGGCTCAGTATAAAAGTTCTCTGGAAGGGGTATCCTTTGGGAGCAAGAAATATGCCATAGAACTGAAAAGTATGGGGTATGCAAGTTTGTATGGGCCAGTCTATCTAGTTTCGGCCAGTGGCCAAAGTCGCATTTGGAATCAAAGAACACTTCCGCCTGCTTAGAACAGGTGGTTATTATAATTGTTTGCCCTGGTTATATTGTTTTGTTTGGCCATTTGAGGGAAGGCCGCTGCACTTGTAATGTTTAGATTATAAGGTCTCTCTTTCTCTTTGGCGTCTTGTAGGGTTATCCTTTGGAAGCATAGAATACCCCGCAGAAGTGAAACCTGTGGAATGTTCAAGTTTCTCTATGCCAGACTAGCTAGTTTCGGCCAATTAAGCCTCATCAGTGGCCCTCAGATAGTTTCAATCTTCCATGGTGAAATCAATGATCTCAAAGATTATGATGAAGTGCAGGTCGCCACCCATTCCCTGTAGTGATGTTAAATATGTTCTATTTAAACAAGTTAACACTTGGACGCAAGGACTACACAATAATAATAATAATAATAATAATAATAATAATAATAATAATAATAATAATCGACCTTATTTACAGAGGGTAACACATTTAGTACTAGAACTAATCTTCCATCTGGCCCTCTTTTCCTGGGCAGGAACCAGTACTAAGCAATGTGGATAAAGTTTCTTGCTCAAGGAAACAACACGTGGCGCTTGCGAGGATCGAACCGGCTACCTCTCGATCTCAAATCCGATGCTTTGCCACTGCACCACTGCACCATGGAAGTGAAAAGTATGGAGTGTATCAGTTTTTCTGGACCAGACTATCTAGTCATGTCCAAATAGGCCTCATCAGTGACCCTCAAATATTTTTAAAATTTCACAATGAAATCAATGGTTCGTAAGAACAAGAAAATAAGACAAGAGCACAACATGCGGGTGCCAACACTCGGCTGCAGCCACTTTTCATAATGAACAAATAGTCCGAGTTTCGTCCAAGTTTTTGCACGACGACGACGCAGACGAAAATGTCCAAGTTTTTGCACGAGCTATGACAATACCTCGTCGTTTTCTTCGAAAACAGCCCAGCACGAAAACACGCCTATATCATTTTTACCCCCTTGAACCCCACATTTATATAGTAGAACTGGGGTTTCCGGGGGTAAACCTTATTTTTCTTATTTCTCCTCTAAAATATACATTGTGGGTACTCGTTAGAGCCACCTCATCGAGGCGGTTCTAACGAGTGCCCACAATCTATATTTTGAGCAGAAATAAGAAAAATATCACAATTTTTTCATTTTAAAATTATCATTTTTTCGGCGATAAAGTTCGCAATGTATTGGATAGGCGTGTTTTCGTATTGCGAGCTAAAAATATACTACACGTGTTTGATGAAGGCCCGCGAAACTATTACGCCTTAACACCAGCTGTCGTGACGTTAAAATTTTTCCATAAAATGGTTATCGTTTGGAAGCAAGGAAAGTGAAAAGTTTGAAGTGTTCACGTTTTCTGGAACACACTAGCTAGTTTCGACCAATTAGGCCTCAGCAGTGACCCTCAAATATTTTCAAATCAATGATACTTTATAAGGGCAAAATATAAATACGCTTAGCGGCCCCAGTCCACCGGGGCTTGAAGAAATAGATGGTTCCACGCAGAGCTGAAACCGACCCGCACACGAGTACTGGTAAACCGCTTAGAGGATCTAACCTTGCTCAGGCAAAGCGGTGCGAGCGAGGAGTCGGACCGTCTATGCGTATAAACTCATTTGGTCTCATTGGGCGGCAGGGCTTGAGATGTCATTTCATCTCAATGTCGGGTAAAAGTTCCACAAAATTGGAAGCAACGTCTCCAAATGTTGAGGGGGACGTTGAACCTCAAATCAAACAAGCAAACAAACGCCTAGCGTTCCTATTTTTGGGACATTAACAGTGTGTTCCCTGTTCAGACGCCACAAAATGCGACTACACTGTTTTACTTAAGTAACATGCATCTGGATCTGCGCTGTTTGCTTAGGCCTGTCTGCACCAATGCATCACAAAAACACGCCTATATTTTTGACCCCCTTGAACCCCACCTTTATATAGTAAAATTCGGGTTTACAGGGGTAAACCTTATTTTTTCTTATTTCTGCTCTCAAATATAGATTGTGGCTACTCGTTAGAACCACCTCGATGAGGCGGTTCTAACGAGTACCCACAATCTATATTTTGAGCAAAAATAAGAAAAATATTACAATTTTTCATCTTAAAATTTTCATTTTTTCGGCGATAAAGGTTACGGTGTATTTGTATAGGCGTGTTTCCGTAATGACTTAGAATCATTACGGTATATACATCACGAAAACACGCCTATATAATTTTGATCCCCTTGAACCCCACTTTTATATAGTTAAACTGGGGTTTCCGGGGGTATACCTTATTTTTTCTTATTTCTGCTCTAAAATATAGATTGTGGGTACTCGTTAGAACCGCTTCAATATATTTTGAGCAGAAATAAGAAAAATATCACAATTTTTCATCTTAAAATTTTCATTTTGTCGGCGATAAAGGTTACAATGTATTTGTATAGGCGTGTTTTCGTAATGACTTAGGATAATTACGGTACGTGGGTGAACTTTTCAGCTTGAGATCAAAACTGAAATGTATTCCTGGTATTTTATTCAAATTTGCGTTGTTCGGTTTCACCTTGCCCTTTAAAATCGCATTTCACGTGTTGATGCCATTACTATAACCTATAGGTTATGTTATTGGCAAGAAGTTAATTTTTTAACAAACAGTTTTACTGATAGTCGGAGATCAAAGTCTAAGTTTGCGTTTCCCATATCAGATCGTATGAACTAAGGCAGTTTGGGTTCTGAATTTATTGACCTGAACACCAAACATGTGATTAGCTGAATAGAAGACAATAACTGGTGCACATATGACTAGATTAAAGGTAAGGTCATAAAATTATGGAAACCGGGAAGGGACATTTCTGTAGAACAGAAATTAAAACATTAAAATTAGAGTGGAGTAGAGGCCAAATGGGCCAGAATCGCTCATCTGGATGAGGCTCATTACGATAACACGCCCGTATGGCATAGTGCATTTTTTCACATCTCCAAAATGGCTACTTTTCTGACGAAAATCTGTGATATTTTCCTTATTTATACTTTAAACATAGGTTGTGGGTACTCGTTAGAACCGCCTCATTGAGGCGGTTCTAACGAGTACCCACAACCTATGTCTTGGAGTAAAAATAAGAAAAATAATGTTTACCCCCTTAAACCCCAGTTTTCTCTATATAAAGTGGGGTTTAGGGGGGTCTTTATTTCACGGACTTGTTCACGTGATGTAACCATATATTACATTGCGTCTTGGTGGCCATTTTGTCTATCAGATCACATTGCCTTTAGCAATTCTGAATCTGCATGTTTAAATAATCTTGATGCTTCTAATAAAGTTCCTGAACAGCTTTGTCTGATTTAGGATTCATGCAGAGATGATGTAGAGTGGAAGTGTATAGTTTGACAGGACAGAGCTATCGTTTGCAACTACCTTTGGCATATTCTGTTATCAAAAAAGTAAACAAGTCAACCAATCAAGCGAATACAACTGCAACACAAATCTATGGTGTATATGGCCGATTGCAAAAAAGCCATAACAGCGAACCTTCTTGTAGACTCAGTGAGTCTGACATATACTGACAACACTTGAGCTGCACCTCCCTGTAAATCTTATATGCAATTACTATACAGGTGCTTTGAAGACTTTCAAGACGGTCACCATCTGGAATATGAGAATGCAACAATTTTAGCCATTCTGAATCTCCAAGTCACCTAAATGCCTCCAACTAATTTCAACTCAATGCATCTGATCATACGGTAGAAGATGCTGTTTGAAGATGTTCAAGATGGCCGACATGGCAGCCGTCGGAGATATCAAAACAGAATGGTTGTAAGAAGTCTTAATCTCCATGTCACCCCAATGCCTCCCATCAAGTTTCGACTCAATTCAATCAAATCAACTCGATATGGTTTGAAGATTTTCAAGATGTCCAACATGGAAGACATCTCAGATAACAGAACAGAATAATTTCAGAAATTATGAATTGTTGCCCAGATTCCTTCAATCAAGTTTCAGCTCCATTCGACCTTTGGTTCAGGAAGAGACGTAGGTTGAAGAATCTGAAGATGGCCACCATGGTGGTCATCTTGTATATCGGATGGAACGGTTCTAGCAATTCCGAATTTCCATGTCGCCCCAATACCTGCCATGAAGTGCCAGCTTGATCTGGCCTTTGGTTTGGGAAGAGATGTCTTTTGAAGAATTTCAAGATGACCTCTGTGCGCAGCCATCTTGGATATCGGAACAAAACAAGTTTAGATAAAACTGCATCCCCATGTCGCCCCAATGCCTGCGTTAAGTTTAAGCTCAATCCAACCCTTGACGCGGGAAGAAATGACATTTGAATAACTTCAGGATGACCGCCAGTAGTTATCTTGGATATCGGAACGGAACTATTTTAGCAAATCTGAATCTCCATGTCACCAGGATGCCTCCTACAAGGTATCAGCTTAATCTGACTTCCGGTTCTGGAGAAGATGTCGAAAATGTGGAAAGTTAACGACGGACAACAGGCCACGGCATAGCTGTCGTTTACACAACATATTTTTGTTTTCCGTTCCATTCTAATTGTATTGTTTTAAATTCCACGCTTCGTTTTCAGTGTGGGACAGAAAACAAGAAATATGTCGTTTAAACTACATATTTGGTGTTTTCTGTTCCATTCTAATTTTATTGTTTTAAATTAAATTCTACGCATTTTTGTTCAGAGTGGAACATGTCGTTTGTTTTTTGTTCATTTCTAATTTTATTGTTTTAAATTCCACGCTACTTTTTCAGAGTGGAACAGAAAATAAGGAATATGTCGTTTAAACGAAATATTATATCGTTTAAACGACATATTTCTTGTTTCCTTTTCCACTCTAATTTTATTGTAATGTCCTTTCCCGGTTTCCGTATAACTTTAACAGTGTGTAAATATTCCCGATGGTTTGGGATTGTGGTTTCTCCACTAAACCAGTATTTGTTTCTGTGCTCTCCTGTTTTTTTTTATTTGTTGTTGTTGTTGTTGTTGTTTTAATGAAAAAGGTACATATAGGTTAGCATCATGAAGGGAGATGACAGTGTAGCTGAACAATAGCGGCAGTAGATAATCTTTTTATGATGTTTTTTTTTATTGTTGTTTGCTTTGCTTTTACGGCTCTTTCAAGATTATTTCACTCACATCGAGCAATCGTTATTCAGAGGTGGGCAAAAACTGGAGTACCCGGAGAAAATCACCTGACCTTCCGTTGCAGAACTTGACGTCTCACATCTGGCCAGGCTCGCACCACAGCGGTGAGAGACCAAATGATTAAGAGTCAGCGCTCTTACCCATTAGGCCACCGAGGTCCGTCTTTTATGATAGTTCTAGCGAGTGTCCACAATCTATAATACATAGTAAAAAGGGGGAGGGGTATCTACCCATTACTTTCTCATACTTCTGCAATGCAATAAAACATATGTTGTTGATACTCAAAAGAAGCGCCTCGGCGAGGCGCTTATAATGAATACCAACACCAAACGTTTTCGTACAGAAATAAGATAGAAGTACTTTTCTGATGAAAAAGTCACTAATTTGGAGCTAATAATAATAATAATAACCACTACTCAGGAAACGCCAAAATCACAGAACACAGTCGGGGGTGGTTGGCTAGGACAAAGGTGATATGTATCTTGCGTCACTGTGGCGTCCATCTGATGATGGCTTACAGTTGAACAAGCCTGTTGTCCTTGCAGTAGGGTAGAAGGGAACATTATTATTTCTTCTGTTTCTTCACTTCCATTCATTTTCATCTTCACTTTCATCTCCCCTACTTTCTCTTCTATATCTTTTCTCCTTTTCTCTGGGGAACGACATAAAATGACACACAAGGGGAGGCGTTACGTTTAAAGCAAATCAATCAATCAATCAATTAATCAATCACAGGACACAACCATCTCACTCTAACAAAAGAGGAGGAACACAGCCACACGGAGCACACACAGAACAAAGTCACCGCGCATTACGACAAAACAACCGTGTGACATAGTGCATATTTCTCATCTCCAAAATGGCTATTTTTCGATATCTTTCTTATAGGTCGTGGGTGCTCAGCGGTACCCACAACTTATGTCTTGGAGTCAAAATAAGAAAAATAATGTATACCCCCGTAAACCCCCGTTTTCTCTATATAAAGTGGGGTATAGGGGGTCTTCATTTTACGGACTAGTTCGCGTGATGGTAAGTCAATACATATTGCTAATCAGAATTAAAGGAGCTTGGAGGGGTAGTGGGGATATTCAACACTCGCACTAATTTCCAGTATGGATTCCTGTATAAAAAGCAAACTGAACCACTGATGATGTCTAATTGGCCGAAACTAGATTATCTGGCAAATGAAAAAGTTGTCCACTCAGTTTCGCAGTGCCTTCGTAAAGCCTGTTTGCCTATTCATAAACCGGGGTAAGTTTTACTGACCGTCCATTGTTGTTTATTATTAGGAAGAGTCTATTGACAAACGTTTGTCAATAGCACAAAGTCGGTAAAAATGCTATTGACAAACGTTTGTCAATAGCACAAAGTCGGTAAAAATGCTATTGACAAACGTTTGTCAATAGCACAAACTCGGTTTTGGTTTGGTTTGATTTGGAGTTTTACGGCCCAGTCAACACTATTTAGGTCATTTTTGAGCCGGTCAGTTTACCTATCAACACTTTCCTGGGCAGGCTTATACGTAAGCGGTTAACCAGTACAGTGCACATTGTTTCGCCAAAAACTGACAACTGCCCTTCTTGAATCAGCGGAAGGGAGAGAATGACCGTAGAAAAGATTTCATGATCAATCTCCACGAAAGAATGTTGCCGACCCCGGCGGGAGTCGAACCCGCGTCCTCCTGATCACCAGTCAGACGCGCATCCGACTGAGCCACTGAGGCCGGCTGCACAAATTCGGTAAAAATGCTATTGACAGACGTTTGTCAACAGCACAAACTCGGTAAAAATGCTATTGACAGACGTCTTTCAGATTTCAGAGTCGAAATGCGAAAATTGTTTTTCTTTTTATATTTCTTTTGTACATAATTGTAATTTCAGAAGGGCAGTTATCGACTTTTGCCATGGAAAAGTGCTCTGTACTTGTTAACCGCTTATTTTTAAACATGTCAGGGAAAAGTGCGGAAAGGTTAACTGAATGGCTAGAATTGACCTAAATAGTGTTGATCAGGAGGATGTTGGTTCAATCAGCTTTACTGTACGTTTGTCGATACAACGGTGGTGAAGCCATGCATCGCAGGCCACGCATTGTACCATTTCGCTGTCATACAGACCGCGACATTTGCAATATATGTTTTCCTTGGTTTTTGTTATTTTTTTCCTTTTTCCAGTTTTTATCTATATTGAATGGGAAATTGAAAAACCAGCGGAAGGAGTAATGTCTTTCAAAAGAAAGATGCCGCGAACCGGTGGGCCAAACCCGCATCATCTATGGCTCCAGTCGAAAGTTAATTCAAACCGCTTCTAGCGGAAAGTAGCAAGTCCATGTTTCGCTTTAGTGTACATGTTTCATCCTCAGCATTTGAAACAACGGTTTCAATGCTACAAACCTAGGATGCAGATGAGCCCTTAGAAAAGATGGGCGATTTCAGCAACAGTATTGGTTAAATTTTGCCCTACCGACACATTTTTGCGCCCTCTCCCCTCTACCCGCTAGATATTTCCATGTAACCAAGAATCGTACTTAAATCATAATCTGACTTTTAAATACTTCAACATGAGTCGTAGGAGAGAAAAGACAGAGAAATATGATAAAATACAAAAGTTACATGAAATCTATTATTTTTATGTTTCTGTCAGAAATGACAGGAAAAACAGAAATCCTTGAAAAAAAATATAAAAAAAACTTTCGCATTTCGACTCTGAAATCTTAAAGACGTCTGTCAATAGCATTTTTACCGAGTTTGTGCTACTGACAAACGTCTGTCAATAGCATTTTTATCGAGTTTTTGCTATTGACAAACGTCTGTCAATAGCATTTTTACCGACTTTGTGCTATTGACAAACGTTTGTCAATAGCATTTTTACCGACTTTGTGCTATTGACAAACGTTTGTCAATAGACACTCCGTTATTATTAATTGATTATCCTATATTACACAAGGTCAACCAATATTCAAAAATCATAAATCGTGTTTTTAATTGCGTCAATTAATAAAATTGTTATTAATCAAGTAATTTCGTATTGGCCCAGTTACAGGTCCTTGGTCAGCTGTATTGGCCTCGGCCGAAGGCCGAGGCCAATACAGCTGACCAAGGACCTGTAACTGGGCCAATACGAAATCACTTGATCAATAACATTATAGTATTGTTATAGTTCGTCTTTGCATGAATGTATTGCTAATATATTTTTATTTTGAATAGCCGTTTGGTCATTTTGTGGGACAGTAACTCTCCTTTTGGCTTTCCGCTTGTGAAGTTTTCATTATATAGAGGATCTTACATGGGTGTTCAAGTATTATTGAATTTATTAAACTCGTTGAGGAAAAGGGATAAAATGCGAGGCTGTGCCGAGCATTTTATCCCTTTTCCTCAACGAGTTTAATAAATTCAATAATACATGAGCACGAATGCAAGATTCCATTTATCATATGACATTGAAAACGCATTTTATTCACGATTTTTTTTACAAAAATGTCAATAGTCTGCCATTAGTAAAGGCGACGTTGTTAAGGACGTCGTACATGTAACGTTACGGGGCGTATCTAACTAATTTGCATATTTAATCCACTAGTGGATTATCGAAAATATTACATGACGTTATTACACTCTCAGACGCGACGTCATATGATAAATGGAAATTACTTTATGTTGGGTTTCATTCCCTTTGGTGTCTATGATGGGAGATGTGAGGTTATTGTATCGATTTCTGGTCATTGCATTCACTACTTTTTACACGTTTATTGATTGCATGAGACAGAAGCCTCCGTTGTGTAGTGGTTATGCTACTCGCCTTGTAAACCGGGGGTCGCAGGATCGATCCCGGGCTTCTCCATACTTTCGGGTGAGTCTTTAAATCTAGGTCCCGTCTCCGTATGACCTTAGCTGTTGGTGAGACGAAAAAACTCAAACTCACTCATTGCATGAGGCAAGGTGAGGCACGTAATCTGTGACACTTTCAGTTTTCTGGAATACAACTAATTATTAGTTTGTTAAGACCCTATTGAGTGACACAGAAAGAAGATGTTATTTATCTTAAACCACTGAGGCCGTGTCATGAAGCCAACATGCAAAAAACACAAAAGAAGACATGCAAAACACAAAAAATCCATTGGACATAGTAGCTTGTAACAACGTCATTGTGAAAAGTTCATGTAATGAACAAACCCTCGAAGGTCAACTTTAATTTTCGTACCCCCTAACCAAGCAATCAAATGAAACATACAACAAAAGACAAGTGATGAACAACAGTTAACATGTTTATTGGTTTGATTTGAGGTTTAACGTCCCCATCAACACTGTATAGGTCATTTTGGAGACGTTGCTTCCAATTTTGTGGGACTTCTACTAGACATTGGGTTGGCATGACATCTCAAGCCCTGTCGCCCAATGAAACCAATAGGGTTTGTAAGCATGGACGGTCCCACTCGCACCGCTTTGACTGGGTAGGCTTAGAGCCTCTAAGCGATTTACCAGTACTCGTGGAAGCATCATGTAGCCCATCTATATAGTTCCCAGTGGGCGGGGCCGACAACGCCAACCCTTGTGGGTTATTTTTGTCGTCTTCCTGAAAAAGAGAGAGAAGGGATAGAAGAGATAGTAGCCGAGATAGAAGTGAGGGACAGGAGAGCAAAAAGAAAATGAATGGAAGTGCAGAAACAGAAGAAATAACAAGTTCCCCCAGGGGGCCGACAAATAGCGTTTATTATCGAATAGCTCAGAGATTTCGAACTTAAGATCATTGCTGTTATCTGCTGAATACTAGCTCAAGGTTGTGATTCAAAATACAGTCGACTCTCGTTTTCTAAAACTCCAAGGGACTGGAATATTTGGTTTGAGATGACAGTAGTTAGAGATAAAAGGAGTTGAAATCTAAGGATAATATAGCAAAACAAACATAACAATGCACAAAATTTAGTTTGCCTTAAGCCGTTGTTTGAGATATCAGAGTTTGAGATAACGTGTGTCTACTCTACTGTGAAGTATACAATATAAAGATCTATGAGTGTTGTGGATGAAATGATAAACACCACATACCCCGATCTGACCGCTCTCTAGCTGGCATCAAGGCATGAGATTTGTGTGTATTTCAAAATGTCCGAAAACTCATAGCTATCAATGTAAGATACAATGAGTACAATCTTATTTAAATAGTGCTAAAATTATTTTAATATTATTTAGAAACATTGAAAAGGTCATGGAATTTCTGTATGTTGAATTTTTACGAAATTCAATGAGTCCGCCTCCCACCTCCCCCATCCCAGCGGAATTCGTTTCACTGACCGTTCCAAGGCGGCTCTTCTATCTTGGTTTATTTTTGTTATGGTTTGTCTTTGAGTTTGTGTTTCGGTTGTATTTGTTTTTATTGTGGATCGCCAATTGGCCGTTTTGTGGGAAAGTAACTGTCCTTTTGGCTTTCCGCTATAATTGATGTTTCCATCAGGGTCTAGTTGTTTTATAGTTGTGTTTCTTTCCCTTTGGTGTCCCTGATGGGAGCTGTGGGTTAATTTATCTATTCCTGATCATTATATTCACTTCTATTTTTAATGATTTCATATTGGTTTTCAACGGAAAGGGACTTCATGAAGTCTCTTTCATAACAAAAGAGATCAGCCTCAAGGGGTGTGCAATTCGTATCCATCGGAATACTCACAATTTGTCTGACTAGCATAGTACCAAATCTTATGTAAATATTGTCAAGTAGAAAGATGAGAGCTTCACACACTTCATCTGATACCGAGGCCCCGTTTTTGTATTTACATCTATCTATTGTAGATGGGTTTGTTTCTTGCAAAATTTATGATAAACGCGATGATTTTGATTTTGAGATTGTAAATTTTCATTTTTTGGATGGTGATGTTCCTTGTGCGCCATCCTATGGCGTTTATATTTTGTAATTAATTCGATTTGCCAGAGTGTGTAGTCATGTAACTGATTTCAACACTCGTAATAAATTAGTAACGGCTAAACTTCTTAATCAAGGTTATCGGTACCATAAACTACGCAAAGTCTTTTTTCCAAATTTATAGAAGTCGTTCTGATTTGATTTAAAAGTTCAATATTGGACTAAACTCTCTTCTGCAACAAAGCCAATCGGAACCTGAATTTTATGGTGACTTAGTACATGTATATAAATTCAGAAAAATATAAAACCGCAATGACTTCAGCACCCAATTTCGTAAAACCATTCTTCGATATAAAAAGATTTGTTACAACATAAATGTTATACTAAAGACTGCATGCATGGTAGTTAACCCAATCACGGTTGACAACTTTGCTTCCCTCTTTAGTTGCACGCCGGAGGGTCAGGCCTCAAATTCTATGACGGTTCCAGCGTAAAGGCTTATGTTGGTTGGTACCGGATGCTCTGTCTCTGGTCGGGCCCATCGGAGTCTAATTGTTGGTTTTCTTTTGCTCCAGCATTTTAGTTATTTTTGCTGTCTATTCCTCGTCGTTGTTTCATCTCTGTGGTTGTTTGGTTTTTATGTTCACGGAGATGTTGCATTGATAAGTTAGGAGGCCTTCATGCGGACTGAACAAATTATTTGTCTTAATCGGGACGGAAGGAAGGGCGATGCACTCACAGTTTTGTATTTATTAGTGAAGCACATTTCTGACTCCTCAGCAGCACTTTATAATATCTTGTCAAAAAGTTCAACCAAAGAATCAACAATAGCCCGATCATTATTTACACGACCCGAAGATAAAATACCATTTATGGTGTGCTCTACGTCTAATACTGATAATAACTCGACAGAATTAAGAAAAAGTTCTCTTTTTTTCTTAACCATTTACTTTTCTGTACTATGCTCTGCATCATTTTCAGCTGACTGAATAGCTTTGCTTAAACATTCTACTGCAATGCCACTATGAACATCACTTAATAACGGGTCAAAAGGCATACTTTCAAAATGTGAAACATAAGAAAATAATTCAGGAGACAAGTTGCAATATAATCAACAACTGTAAAGTGTTTACAAGTAGCAGCTCCAATACCTTTATCTTTGAATAACCTACCATTTGCAATATTTTTATCAAAACTTATACACAGACTTAAGAGTCTTGATCCATAATTATCAATATTGCTTTCCAGAAGTTCTTATGTAATTTTTTGTTTAAGGTTTTCTTTTCAAAGACAGTAGCATCGAATGTAGAAGTTATTCTAAACTAGGTCATGCGTATATATGAACTGAAACGCACCGCATTGAGTCGAAAACGTTAGCAGGTAAAAATCAGCACCGTGGTTGGGCCAACGATTGACCGAAGCATTTACCGAAACATTTACCGGAGTTTCTCGCTTGGTTGGAAAGCGCCTCCTGTCTGGCAAAGCAATAAAGTTGTTCACAAACTATTAGCCATGACTATACAATAAAATATAAGTGAAGGCAATAAATATATAAAATAAAATATAAATATAAATTGAAATAAAGCCTAAGAGACACAATGAGCTGCCTTGCTAGCTGCGGATTTCTATTTTCCAAAGATTTGCCAAGTGATGATGAGCCCCAAATCCAATAGCATAACGCTATTGCGTCAGGTCACTGGACTTTTAAAAGTCCCTGCTGCAAACTAACCTTGAGTCACGCCATCTAATTTTCTTTCCGCGAAGTGCACGCGGAACCAACACTGGAGCATTGTCATACTTAAGCTATGTGCAAAGCAGCGGTGAGGCTCAAACAATCAATATTAAAACAGAGCAAATTAAAAACTTCAAGAGTAGTTTTACATAGCTTAGGGAAGACTTGCACGACCCCTAAGACCTCAAGGATCCCTGGTGTGACAATACTCTGTGGAAGATGATCCTCAGGTATGATACCAGTAGCGAGGAAGGAGAAGTGGCAGAGGATGTCTGTATATATGACCTCAGGGAGTGTCCTCGACTACTCGCTGCTTTGGGTGAGAGAACCTGCAAACAAGTATGTCCACTTAGCCCAGAGTGATGTGGTTAACCATCACAACTTTGACATCTTGTTGTAAAAGTTGGTGAGTTTGCCGGACAAGGTGTTGTATCACTCGGGAGGTACTGTTTGCTGTGTGGTAGTTACCTCTGACAAACCGAGCTGTTCGCCGTTTCACGGTCTCAAGCTGCAGGATACTATATGTGGTTCAAATACTGACGTGACCTAATCCAGGATAAGTCTAACCATGGTATCTACCATCTCTTTAACATCTTCAGGCCAGCTGGTTGTGTTCTTTCGAAAGAAACGCCAGGCTGCTATCTGCCCTATTACAGATGCCTCAAAATTGGGCTCCCATGTTATCCAATCTGAAATAAAGGTTGCCAGGTTCGTTCAAGTCCTCGACCATGTACCTGGTTCCAAGGTAGAAGTAAAACAAAGATCAGGAATTGATACAATTAACTTACTCCACCCATAAAAGACACCAAAGGGAAAGAAATGCAAACATTAAGCGACCAGACCATAATGGAAACCTAAACAGGTTTCTGCGCTTTGTTTCCCAGACTGTCGCACATTTGCTTGGTTTGAAAAGACTTTGGCCAGTCTGTATTTCATTGCTGTTGTCTGTCAAGATCTCACTGAAGTGCTGCAGTATCAGTCATGCCTGAGATCGTTTGATATGAAAGGCTGTAATAATCAAAGAAGCGAGCTCCAGAGCTGACTGTCTGATGCACGTTATTTATGTAGAACAACAAAGATCCGAGGGACACCGGATAAGGCTGTGGCAACAGTGGAAAACTGGCCTTTGACTAGTTTTTTTTTTTTTTTTTTTTTGGGGGGGGGGGGGGTGGGGCAGCTCCGGTCGCTCATGATGCTCTGGATCGAGCGTAAGAGGCTGCTTTATATTTTGTCCTGTCCTATATAGACAGTGCTCAATAGAAGTGGAGGCAATGATCAGGAATCGATGTAAATTAACCCACAGCTCCCATCAGCGACACCGAAGGGAAAGAAACACAAACATGAAACAACAGACCCTAATGGAAACATCAATAGCGGAAAGCCAAAAGGACAGTTACTTTCCCACGAAATGGCCAATAGGCTATCCAAAATAAAATAATATAAGCGACAACAAACACCCGAAGACAAACCATAACAAAAATAAACCGCGACAGCGGAACCGCATTGGAACGGTCAGCGGAAACGAATTCCACTGGTGGGGCTTATATCGATTTTTCGTGGCCACAATCCTCGCTCTTACTTCCGTCGCGATTTAAACAAATAATTTGTTCAGTCCTTATGAAGGCCTCCTAACTAATCAGTGCAACATCTCCGTGAACACAAATAATCAAACAACCACAGAAAGGAAACAACGGTGAGGACTCAACAGTAAGAAACTACTGAAATGCTGGAGCAAAAGAAAACCAACAGTTAGACTCCGATAGGCCCGACCAGAGACAGAGCATCAGGCATAAACCGACATTACATTGAATTAGATCTCTCTAATCATCAAAAGGCCTTTACACTGGAACCGTCATAGAATCTGAGGCCTGACCCACCGGCGTGAAATTAAAGAGGGAAACAAAGTTGTCAACCGTGATTGGTTTAACTACCATGCATGTAGTTTGTCGTATAACATCCATGTTGAACCCAATCTTTCTATATCGAAGAATGATTTTACGAAATTGGGTGGTGAAGCCATTGCGGTTATATATTTGTCTGAATTTATATACTAAGTCACCATAAAATTCGGGTTCCGATAGACCTTGTTGCAAAAGAGATTTAAGTCCAATATTGAATTTTGAAAATGCTCAAGTGCTCAAGCCATTCGTGTGGAACATTGTCGACTGCGCTGCTTAAGTCTAGAGCGACTGTGTCTATATGCATCCATTCCTGCTGCAGGGCCTTGGGATTTGGTCAGAATAAACTGGCTTTCACACGACTACCTGTTTCCAAATCCACTCTGTTAGTCTGAATAACCTCAGTTGGATAGAACACAAAGTACAACAGGAAAATGGAGTCAATGAACTACCCTTATTTTGCTTAGTAGTAGGTATAAGAAAATGTAACGCCCGCATGAATACCGTCTGCGCTTTACCAAAGACTGTTAGTACTACCGGGTAATCAGATGTTCTACACCATTAAGTGTATGAGTTTTACGTCCCACCAACAGCTAAGATCATACGGAGACGGGACCTCGATTTAATGGCTCTTTCGAAAGTCTAGAGAAGCCTGGGATCGAACCTACGACCCCTGGTTTATGAGGCGATAAAATAACCACTACACCACGTAGGCTTCTCCAAAGTGATGTTATGAGTGTGTTTGCTCAACCGGGGGTACCTTTATTTCGAATTATAGAGGTGATTAAACGAGCGGACATTTCATATGATATGTAGAAAATAAGCCTTATGTCAGTTCACAACATTCATTTTGAAATAAAGGTAAAGATAAAGGAGCTTAATGTAACGTCGCATATTAGAAACAAGTAACATAAGCTCTGCGACAAACAAAGTATCCATTAACCCTTTTAGTACCAAATGGAATCTTCCACCTTATGCATACCAGGAGTCCATTTCAAAATTTAGGGGTGTCAGGATGTGTTTTCTTCAAAATTTGTTTGGAAAATAGCTGAACTTTTTGCAAACAGTGTAGGCCCTGATCAGACGCCGCGTTTTGCGGCGTCTAATCTGGCCCTGCACTGTTTGCTAACTACCCGTTTTGAGGTTTCCAGTAGTAAATGGGCTAGCAAATACTTACCTTCATTTATTTTCCTAGGACTGCCCCTGATAATGCAAGCGTCTGACAAGGGAGCTCCTAATACCATTTTTACGCCTTTAGTATGGCACGGCCAGGGATTGAACCCGCGACCACCCGATCCCGAAGCGGACGCACAACGACTGAGCTATCGGGGCCGGTAAAATGACCACGAGTGGAACATTTTGCTTATGGCAACGAGTTATAAATCAGGTTATTAATTGAATTGGGAGTTAACGTCCCCGTCCATACTATTTAGGTCATTCAGAGATACTGCTACCAGTTTTTCAATAATAATAATAATAATAATCGACTTTATTTAAAGAGGGTAAAAATTTAGTAAACAAGCAACAATCTTCCACGTTGTCCTCTTTTCCTTCCTATGCAATGTGGATAAAGTTTTTTACTCAAGGAAACAACATTTTGCCTGGGCAGGCTTAGTCCTTCTAAGCGGTTTACCAGTACTCATGTGTGATCAGTTTCAGCTCTGAGTGGAAGCACCATGCAGTCCAATCTATTTCTCCAAGCGCGATCTAAATCGGGTTAGAGCCTGGCGTTCGGCGCCAGGAACCATAGGCTAAATGACTTTATCGATGTCATCACGAAAACACGCCTATATAATTTTGACCCCCTTGAACCCCACTTTTATATACTAAAACTTGGGTTTACAGGGGTGATCCTTACTTTTCTTTTTCTGCGCAAAAATATAAATTGTGGGTACTCGTTAGAACCGCCTAAATGAGGCGGTTCTAACGAGTACCCACAATCTATATTTTGAGCATATATAAGAAAAGTATCGCAATTTTTCATCTTAAAATTTGAGTTTTTTTCGGCAGTAAGGTTTACAATGTATTTGTATAGGCGTGTTTTCGTAATGCTATATGATAGCAAGACTGATTATATTTCTCTTCCATACCAAAAATTATTTTTGCTGACACAATTTTACACTGTCATGTACAGACGAAAACATTTACTGCAACGTTGCCCGGATGCAATAAATCTAGGAAAATCTCTTCTTTCTTCACTACCTTTGACGAGGACTGTAGGCTAATTTTTATTACGTGCAGGTATTTGGCAACTGCGCAAGGGAAATAACCCTTGAACTCAAATGTGGAGCTCTCTTATCTTTAGATGACTAGACGTAAAATGATACAACTCGCGGAAACTCAAACAAATTGATATGAGGGACCGTTGAAGGCACATATCTACCTGTGTCTGCGCGGAACCTTATCAAGGTATCACTGTTTTCCCGAAGAGCATAGTGGTCAAGATTAACCATGTTGTTGATACGAAGACTATTACATGGCTGTGTGGTTGAGCAAGTAGAACTCGTTCGTGCCTGCGCACGCGTGCGATGTGGTTGAATTTTCTGAGTGCCGATGTAAGACTGATCTTAACAGCTCTGTGTGCAAGTATTGCAGCAAGAATGTAACCTACAGGTAAATGCCTAAGGCAGTTTGCCGTGAATTTTGCATAACAGTGATGTATAACTTCATACTGTTTAACTGTCGGTGTCAGATAAAATCTGTCAAAACCGTAACTTTGATATACATGTATTTATAATTATATATATTTTCTTCCACCAGCTCAACGGGCGCCCGTAACCTGTGTCCGATTCGCACGTTAGGTACAAGTTCTGCAAATAAAAGCTCGAACGTTTCCTATGGATAATCCGGTTTTCGCCCGTCAAAGATGGATGTTTGACTTATTCTTAATTTTTAATTTGAGGTTTAACGTCCCCGTCAACACTGTAAAGGTCATATTGGAGACGTTGCTTCCAATTTTGTGGGACTTTTACCCGACATCGAGATGAAATGACATCTCAAGCCCTGTCGCCCAATGAAACTAATAGGGTTTATTAGCATGGACGGTCCGCCTCGCACCGCGGTTCCTGGACAGGCTGAGATCCTCTAAGCGGTTTACCAGTTATAGTGTGCGGGCCGAATTCAACTCTGCGTGGAAGCATCATGCAGTCCATATATTTCTTCAAGCCCCTATGGACGGGGGCCTGACTTATTCTTGAATGGTCGCAAAATTTGATCACTATATATGTTTGAAGAGAGAGACTTTTTCAATAGTGCATTTTACAATTGTGTCACCTTTGGGGAATATTATTTACGTGCAACAGGCATAAACTTCGGAATCGAATCCGCCCTCATAGAATTTCTATTTTGTTTTATTGTTGACCGTCCCAAATGAAAACTGTCGTCCCCACCATGTCAAGTCCATGGCTTGCGGTTACTGTGTATGTATTCTTACTACCTTTGAAATCGTTTAGATGGTAAGCCAAAACTAGTTAATCTGGACCTGAAAGCGTAACTCTGTTTCCATTAGGGTTTAGTTATTTCACGGTTTTTTTACGTCTCTGATGGGAGGTATTGGGTAGTTGTATCGCTTCCTGATCACTGTCCTCTTTCTATCTAGATGTTCAGAACATAACACACACAGAGAGAGAGAGAGAGAGAGAGAGAGAGAGAGAGAGAGAGAGAGAGAGAGTGAGAGAGAGAGAGAGAGAGAGAGAGTGAGAGAGAGAGAGAATCTTTCTTGAGAAGAAAAAACACCACAATTGAAAGCTGCCCCCCCCCCACCCCCATTAAATGTACTGAAGCATAAATAAGCACAAACATGCAACCTTCTTAATCCTGTACATGTCTACAGGTTACCCGGACGTCATGGTAATACTGTATAACATCATGAAGTATTTCTAAATGACATAGGATAGAGTATTCAGTTCTGGAGGCTGACGGAGGTGAACATATGGACTGGCGAATGAGGGGACTAGCGTGGCCGGAATTATCTAGTTTGGCGCAGGCAACCTTGAATAAAGGCAAAAATCAGGAATCGATACCACCCACCCAAGACGCCAAAAGGAAAAAAACGCGAACATTAAATAACTTCACTTTAATGAAAACGTCACCAGCTGAAAGCCAAAAGGGCAGTTTAATTTTCCCACAAAATGGCAAAACGTCTATCCAAAATCAAAAGATATTATCCATGTTATCAATACATACATGCAAAACGGACTATAACAATAATACACCGCGACAGAAGAACCGCCCTGGAAAGGGGATAAATACAGTTTACTATACGAAACTAGCCCAGAGAACTTCGAATCCATAATACCTAAGACTTACTCGTAATTCAAATTTCAAATCCGTTCTTGCACTACATCTAAATTTCAATGTACTTAACCGCATAAAGAAAAGGGAAGACTGAGATCAGCAGCCACACAAAGGTCGGGTTCTATCATCGAGACCTCTTTTCAAACACACAAACAAACAGCCAGGAGTAAAACGTTTTCATAGAAGCGAATTTGCTAGCTTCGCCCACGAAAAATATACACCTGATAACAATAGCAAAGAAAAATGTGAAAAAATGCGTACAATATTATAGTAGTAGATTACCATGACGCCACAATTAGATTACAACCTCCCCATCACGTGAACAAGTCCGTGTAATTAACACCCCCTAAACCACACTTTAAATAGAGAAAACTGGGGTTCACGGGGTAAACCATCACGTAAACAAATCCGTGTGATAAAGACCCCCCTAAACCCCACTTTATATAGAGAAAACTGGGGTTTACGGGGGTAAACACTATTTTTCTTATTTCAGCTCCCAGACATAGGTTAGGCGGCCCTAACGAGAACCCACAACCTATGTTTGCAGTATAAATAAGAAAAATAGCACGGATTTCCATCAGAAAACTAGCCATTTTGGAGATGTGAAAAATGCACTATGCCGCACAGGCGTGTTATCGTAATGCAATTACACCAAAAAGAAGAGTAACTGACAATGATGAAGAAACCAAAACAGGAAACAATCATAACAAACTGATGACTATAATACAATTTATCGTTACCAAGAATGTTTATTCACTGCATATGGTAATTTAAATTAGTAGGAATACTTTTCTGTTCTTGCCGAATCGCTACCCGTTTGTGAGAAGAATAACACTTCAATAGCTCTGTCTTTTTGTACTAATTATTGGTAATTCATTTATATTTTCCTCTTGGTTTCATTGCTAAGCACTGGTCTTCTTTGAATATCACCTCAAACCTTTGGCCATGTCCATTATCGGATTAAGGGGTTTCCGGTTTGATTGAAAACATCTTACACAAACGAATGGGTTACGCCAGCATTAAGGACACTGATCAGATGCCAACTCTGCGGTGTCTGATCTATTTCTACATTTTTGCCAATGACCCATGTTAAGGACGCTAGACATGTGTGAAATACATATTCTGCTTTTATAATATTATTCTGAACCTATGAAGTGTTTTCTTCGATAAAATTATGGCAAGTATCTGTAGAGCAGAGACATAATTTATTTCGCATGCACTTGGAGCATGCAGCCAAAGTTCATTAGATCATATATCAGTAGGTAAAAAATTAACCTGGCTCTGCTTTATGCGATAACATGCAGTGTTTAAAGTACGGAGGCCCTGACATGTCACGATTACTGCGTATGTTTTTTTTTTATCTAACCGATTTTCTAGTCACCCTTTTATAGAACATGTTTAGCTTCACTACAGCTGGTGTGTGGGAATGTGTGGCGGCGGTAAAACGTCTACCTGCCCTACATCATAGTGTAGATTATATTTTCTTGTCCTTTGGGATCATTGATTCCATTGTGGAATTTTGAAAATATCTGAGGGTCACTGATGAGGCCTAGTTGGCCGAAACTAGCTAGTCTGGCCCAGAAAACAAGTACACTCCGTATGTTTCGGTTCTGTGGTGTATTCCTTGCTTCCAAAGGATAACCCTTTTAAAGAACATATTTAGCTTCACTACAGCTGGTGTGTGGGAATGTGTGGCGGCGGTAAAACGTCTCCCTGCCCTACATCATAGTGTAGATTATATTTTCTTGTCCTTTGGGATCATTGTTTCCATTGTGGAATTTAGAAAATATCTGAGGATCACTGATGAGGCCTAATTGGCCGAAACTAGCTAGTCTGGCCCAGAAAACAAGTACACTCCGTATGTTTCGGTTCTGTGGTGTGTTCCTTGCTTCCAAAGGATAACCCTTTTATAGAACATATTTGGCTTTCCATCTGACAAAACTTGCTGATATATGATAAAAAGCGGTGCTTTCTCATAAGATATATCTGGCCTCATCAGCAAATGCATCTGGCCCGATCGAAGTAACTAGCTGTTTTGCTTTGCTCTGAATTTCAATGTATTTGTTGTGTGACCAAAAACAATGCATTTGCCCAATTGTAGATTAATATTTATTGTTTACCACAGCAATGCTGATAGAACGGGATGTCTTTACCCAAATTAGAAACAAAGTTACCCAGAAAGATTCAAAAGCACAACAACTGCCTTTAACGCACACATAAAAAATGAAAATCAAGAATCAACGTTTCTGGGCCAGACTAGCTAATTTCGGTCACTTGGGCAAGACTCTAAATTAGAAGTGAAGGTTTAGTTCTTGAAGGGAAACCAAAAACGTTCGCTTTTACAACACCACCAGTTCTTCTTACGATAGATCGGTCTGAGGTTATTTACTTTTAATTTAGATTTGGTGCCTGGTGTTCTGTCTCGGAGTCGAACTTTTTGTGTTTTTTTGGGGCTCCAGTATTTCAGTTTATTTCATGCTGTCGGGTCACCTTTGTATACGTGTTTATGTACTCGGAGATGTTGCATCCCTTCAGACTATTTATCTAAAACTAAACCAGAACCCAGGATAAGGATTGAAAGCACTTAACATCGATTTGAGCCTCTCCAGTAGAAATACCGTTCCAAGGCGGTGCTTCTGTTGGCGTTTATTAAGAACATTTTGTTTTTGTCTTTGCATGTACGTTCCGCTCTCGATCCCTATATCTTCAGAATATACTAAATGTTATATAGTAACGTGTATGAAACTGATCTATCGAGCAAAGGGACATATGAGCCCCGCCAAGCGAATTTGGGTCTTCGAGCATTCCGTCATGACAAATTTTAACTGCACATGCCCAGCCATTCAGAGGGGCCAGGGATGTGGCTTTCTGTCTGAAGGTTCCTCTTGATTCACTGCTTGTATGAGCGAGCAGCGAAGGTTCTGGCGAGACTGCGCGGATGCGCAGGCTCGCCTGAACCTTCGCTGCTCGCATAGGCGATAAGTACCAAAATCGCTTGACGGGGCCCATATTATCTAGATGTCTCATCTAGATATCCTCTATTTTCATAACATTAATTTTTAAATAAGAAATGATTTTAATTTTTAACATTCATTGAAGTACTTCAATGTAAAATGAATTATTTATATTATAATATATATGTTTACATTATTTTTATGTGACGAAAATTTTTGGTTCGAGGGCTACGATTGAAACAAGAAAACAATGTAATGCAGATTTCCAAGTAACAACGAAAGAGCTTTGTTGATCTATCGTCCAATCATATTGGAGAGAACCGTGGTTTATTTTGACGTCACTTAGTGATCACGTGACGTCACGTGAGGACATGTATTCATTGGGGTATGAACGACATTGAGTATAGTATTTTTTGATAAATTTGTCACTTTAAAATGTTTATTCTTTTATATAAAAATCTGGTTTCTCACTGATTTGGCTGATCAGCTAAGGCAGTTAACCCATTTAGTACCAGAAACTCCAAAACGGGTACCAAAACTCCAGAACGAGGCGTCTGATCAGGGCCTCCACTGTTTGCAAAATATTCAGCCATTTTCCAAACAGATTTTGAAGAAACACAGCCTGACACCCCAAAATTTTGTAATGAACTGCTGCTATATATAAGGAGGAAGATTCCATTTGGAACAAAAAGTGTTAATGTGTGCAGGAAAAGTC
The DNA here is from genome assembly GCA_963580285.1 of Lucinisca nassula. NCBI lineage: Eukaryota > Metazoa > Mollusca > Bivalvia > Lucinida > Lucinidae > Lucinisca > Lucinisca nassula. The sequence continues at coordinate 62,693,871 of OY757018.1, read as the reverse complement.
AAGGATGAGTACTTTGTCTTTGTTAAAACCCTAAATCTCATAGTTGGGGGCCAGACTAGGGTTTTCTGTAAATGCACCGAGAATGTTAATATTCTCATCTGAAATGCCTGTTTGCACTCATTACGAGCACCGGCCTATACCAATACATTGTTACTATATCGTCGAAAAAAAAAATGAAAATTTTAAGATGAAAAATTGTGATATTTTTTCTTATTTCTGCTCAAAATATAGATTGTGGGTACTCGTTAGAACCGCCTCGATGAGGCGGTTCTAACGAGTACCCACAATCTATATCTTAGAACAGAAATAAGAAAAAATAAGGTTTACCCCTACAAACCACAGTTTTACTGTATAAAAGTGGGGTTCGAAGGGGTCAAAATTATATAGGCGTGTTTTCGTGATGGAATGAAACATAGAAGTGAAGGCAATGATCAGGGATCGATACAACCCACAGCTCCCATCAGAGACACCAAGGGAAAGAAACACAAACATGAAACAACTGGACCCTAATGGAAAAATCACTAACGGAAAGCCAAAAGCACAGTTACTTTCCAACAAAATGGCCAATTGGCTTTCAAAGGCAAAATTATATAAGCGTTAGATACACTCAAAGACAATCCATAACAAAAATAAACCGCGACAGAAGAACCGCCTTGGAAAGGTCAGTGAAACGAATTCCAATCGGGGGCTTAAATCGATTTTACGTGGCCACAATCCTCGCCCTTGCTTCCGTCGCGATATAGACACATAATTTGTTCAGTCCGCATGAAGGCCTCCTAACTCATCAGTGCAACATCTGGAACAGTCAAAATACGAAATTCGGAGTGTAAGGGCCAAAGGGGCAAACGAACAACTTTATGTGGTAAATATATACCATCTTAGTCTCTGTCACCTGTGCATTGAGACCGCATTCGAAATATAAAGCTGTCATTATGCGACTTTTAAGATGACATGAATAATGACTAATTAACATGTAATAACCCATAGTTTAATGCTTTCAAAGCATTAAACTTTAATAAGCTCTTTCCTTTAATAAACAATCAAAGGAATATATACACGTCTTTGTTTCACCTGTAAATAGTACACTTCATCATAATCTTTGTTACAAAAGTTAATTATATGTTTTAGAAAACCTTGGTTAAAATTCCGTGTGATATTAAGCATGTAATACATAGCAGAAGTCAAACATATGGAACGTACACTTTTTTCTGGGCCAGACTAGTTAGTTTCAGCCAGTTTTGCCTCATCAGTGACCCTCCAGTATTTTCAAAATTCCACATGGGAATCAATGATCCCAAAGGAAAATAATATATATGAACTACACTATGATGAAGGGCAGGGAGACTTTTTACGGTCGTCATGCATTCCCCTAACACCAGCTGTGATGTTAAATATGCTCTGTTAAAGAGTCAACGGAATACACAGCATAAATAAAAAGTATAGCGGGTACAAGGTTTTCTTGGCCAGACTAGCTAGTATCGGCCAACTAGGCCTCATCAGTGATTCTCAAATATTTTCAAAATTCCACAATGGAATTAATGACCCCCAAAACTAAGAAAATATAATCACACTATGAAGTGTTTGGTTTAAGATGGTAGCATCAAGTAAGATTAGAAAGTAAAATATGCCTGAAAAATTACAGGCTATCTAAACTGCACCGGGTACTGATGACTAAGAGGGTGACCATTTGATTTTCATTGCGGGTGTGGAGAGATGTTATTAACAAAATCGCCAGGACGCGGTAAAGCAAGAAAAAAAGCCCCTGAACAACCATGCGTCTGAACAAATGGCCAGAAACATAGTTTATTCGTAGTGGGGAATAAAGGTTAATGCTTTGACTGAAGTGTTCAACTTGAATATTGAAACTCTGTCTTATGGTTCTTTGGCCATATTAGAGGTGTTGTTTCTTTTTAATTGTTGATAAGCTTTTCGATATTTCCTCTTATTTTTGGCGCAGTGGGGGCATGTGAGAAACTAACATAAAACAGTTAACATTGTTTAAGTTTTGAATTGTTTGTGGTGTCATGTCTGAACATTGTAATTGCCTATTTTCAAAGGTAAAACATTACTAACATTTTAGTCTCTGAAACTGTGATATAAAATTATACAAATTACATGTACATATGAATGTTACACAGAATGCATTACATTTCAAGTGTTAAGTTCCTGCAAAATGTTTTATCATACGATACATTGTCAAACAATATATTTAAAATAATAAAGGTCCAAATAAGTACACTGTAAAAAAATAGTGTTTATTATACCTAAAGATAGAGTAAAGTTTACGCTAAAACTCGTGTGAATTCGAACCATACACCATTTTTGTTGTAAAATGTAACTTTGAGTAACAATACACTGATAACTTGTATAGTTTACTCAAAATTTGGTGTGGCGCTGCAAATTTGGTGTTTGGTGTATCGATTCTGTAAAACAAGTGTTTCGTTTCAAAGCAATGGTGTTTGAAAATATTGATGGCGTAAGGTTTGCTACTAAATACGGTAATTTTAGTCATACTACAGTGTAACATTTTTTGAAGGTTGGTGTAACTGTGAACATTACACTTTTTCCCGTGTAACTAAGTATCGGTGTAATATTTCTTCAACTGATGGATAATATTTTGTTATGTTCAGTGTAAAAAAGTAATTACACTCTGAAAGCGTTATCTCTCCAGCTTATCGGTGCTTTGCTGCACCAATACTCGTGTTTTGTTTCATCGTAACGTAAGTTAACGTTTCTTGTCGAATGGTGTAACTGGCCGTATAAAATGCGTTATATGTACGACATTATGTTATTTTGTTCCTCGTTCGTGTCATATAGCTCAAAACGACATAAATATCATACACATTTTATAATTATTAATAATGATTATAGGTTTGTTTCATGCATAATGAAAATCCTGCTAAATAAGATTAAAATAAGGTAAACTCCATTTCAGTATAAACACAATTTCTGTTTAATAAAGAATTTCTGCAAAATCTAATGAAAAAAGCAGATTTTTACACTAGCATTTTACGAAAGCTCTGACATAATCATTGAAAAATGGTAACTGATACGCTGTAATAAGTGTATCAAAGGTACCCTAAAGAAAGTGGTACTAGGGTATAATAAGTTCCATACCAATGAAAAACAGAATTAGATAAATAATTACACTATGCAACTGTACGCTGTGGGATAGCCAGTCTTAATTATTGGTGTAATGTTACACCGACTGAATGAAGGAAACATTACACCCGGAAATGTTTCCTTCAAAATATGATGGCACATTTACACCTGCAATGTAGATCAGTTACACTATGGTGTAAACTTTCTGTCGATTTTCAGGTGCGTAATTACACCATTTATTTGGATCAAAGAGCCGGCTATTCGGGGAAAAATTATCGAGCATACAATGGTGATAACTTTCACCAAAACTGGTGGCAGCTCAGCTTCCACCAGTTTTGGTGTAACGTTTCCATTAATTTTTTACAGTGTACTTTTGTTTATATAGTTGTGTCAAATTTCTATATGCTATCATTTCTAGTACAGACAGAGATACATGGCTTATTCTTTGTTCTGTATCATTCCATTCTGAAAGAAGCTGTATTGAAAAAATGGGACGGGACGGGACGTGGATCTCTGAAATAAAAATGGCAGAATCCATTTCATGAAGAAAAAAATCTAGGACAGTCTTAATCTCCCCCATAAAATCAAATGGGCACTCCCTAACAGGTAACAGAATTTCTGCCACAAAAAACACTAGCTTCCTCCTCATAATAACAGATTGGTCACCATCATCCCTACCTATCATGATAGACTAAATATATATTAGGTCAGAAAAAATATCTGTGTTTTATTTGACCCGCCCAACCCTACCGAATGGCCCCTGGTCGGTACACTTTCTTTTACGATTTTTCTAATTTCGCGCCATTAGCTTCATTCTTAGCCGTTTCGTTCCATTTGGCTAAATTGTGCGTCCGCCAGTGATGTCTTTCAGATGCTTGAATTAAGAGCCTGCGTGATCAACATTACGATAACACGCCCGTATGGCATAGTGCATTTTTTCACATCTCCAAAATGGCTACTTTTCTGAATAAAATATGCGATATTTTTCTTATAAATACTACAAACATAGGTTGTGGATGCTCGTTAGAACCGCCTCATTGAGGCGGTTCTAACGAGTACCCACAACCTATGTCTTGGAGTAAAAATAAGAAAAATAATGTTTACCCCCTTAAACCCCAGTTTTCTCTATATAAAGTAGGGTTTAGGGGGGTGTTCATTTCACGGACTTGTTCACGTGATGAAAGTGGCGACCGCCATTCTAGAAGTGTCCCCATTTTGGGGACATTTACAAGGTTGAATCGAATTCTAACACGACCTGAAAACAAGAATGTTAAGAATTAAAACAGATCATATACAAGATATATTTTAAACAGCGTAGACAATAACCAAAATTCACTGAAATTTGGAAAAAAAAAAAAAAAAAAAAAAAAACAGAAAAAGAAAGTTTTTTTTCCCGACCTACCGATCCTATTTTTGGCAGAGGTCACCTGAAACACGGGTATTTTTCTTCTGGCCTTGAGGATAAACAATACTTGGGTCAAATGATCTTAGAACAAGGTGCAGTACATCACATTAATGCTAAGAAACTGAAGTAATATTTGTTTGGTTGTTTGATTTGAGGTTTAACAACCCCGTCAACACTATAAAGGTAATTTTGGAGACCTTGCTTCCAATTTGTGGGACTTTTACCCGACATTGAGATGAAATGACATCTCAAGCCCTGTCGCCCAATGAAATCAATAGGGTTTATAAGCATGGACGGCCCGACACTCACATCGCTTTGCCTGGGAAGGCTTAGATCCTCTAAGCGGTTTACGAGTACTCGTGTGTGGATCGGATTCAGCTCTGCGTGGAAGCATCATGCAGCCCATATATTTCTTCAAGCCCCGATGGGCGGGGGCCGCTGAAGTAAAATAGTTATTTTGATTCTTGATAGGGAACATGGACTCATATTCCCCGCCTGAGAGCGATATTTGCCCGAGCCGTATGTTATACTGGAACGGTTTTTAGCTCACCGTCACGTAGTGACGAGGTGAGCTTTTGGGATCACGTTTTGTCCGTCGTCCGTCGTCCGTGCGTCCGTCCGTCCGTCCGTGCGTAAACAATTTCTTCAAACGACATCTCCTCCTAAACCACTGATTGGATTTTGACCAAACTTCACAGGAATGATCCTTAGATGGTCCCCTTTCAAAGTTGTTCAAATGGTTCCGGTCCGTTGCACATCTGGGTCACAGGAGCCAAAAATAGATATTTTTTTTCACCGAAAACTTAAAAAATCTTCTTCTCTGAAACCACAAGGCCCAGGTCTTTACTATTTGGTATGTAGCTTCATCTAGTGGATCCCTACCAAGATTGTTCAAATTATAGTGCTGGGGCCAAAAATGCCCCCGCCCCGGGGCCCTTTGGTTTTACATGGGCTTATATAGGGAAAATCTTTAAAAATCTTCTTCTCTGAAACCGTAAGGCCTAGAGCTTTGATATTTGGTATGAAGCTTCATCTAGTGGACCCCTATCAAGATTGTTCAAATTATTGTGCTGGGGCCAAAAATGCCCCCGCCCCGGGGCCCTTTGTTTTTACATGGGCTTATATATGGAAAATCTATAAAAATCTTCTTCTCTGAAACCGCAAGGCCCAGGTCTTTGATATTTGGTATGAAGCTTCATCTAGTGGACCCCTACCAAGATTGTTCAAATTATAGTGCTGGGGCCAAAAATGACCCCGCCCCGGGGCCCTTTGGTTTTACATGGGCTTATATATGGAAAATCTTTAAAAATCTTCTTCTCTGAAACCGCAAGGCCCAGGTCTTTGATATTTGGTATGAAGCTTCATCTAGTGGACCCCTATCAAGAGTGTTCAAATTATAGTGCTGTGGCCAAAAATGACCCCACCCGGGGCCTTTGGTTTTACATGGGCTTATATAAGGAAAATCTTAAAAAATCTTCTTCTCTGAAACCACAAGGCCCAGGTCTTTGATATTTGGTTTGAAGCTTCATCTAGTGGACCCCTACCAAGATTATTCAAATTATAGTGCTTGGGCCAAAAATGCCCCTGCCCCTGGGCCCTTTGCTTTTACATGGGCTTCTACATGAAAAATCTTTAAAAATCTTCTTCTCTGAAACCTCTGAAGCTTCATGTAGTGGACCCCTACCAAGATTGTTCAAATTATAGTGCTGTGGCCAAAAATGCCCCCACCCCGGGCCCTTTGGTTTTACATGGGCTTATATAGGGACAATCTTTAAAAATCTTCTCTGAAACCGCAAGGCCCAGGTCTTTGATACTCCCCCCGGCATACAAAGTATGATGGGGGTATATTGTTTTCGTCCGTCCGTCCATCCTTCCATCTGTCTGTCCGTCCGTCCATTGGTCCGTCTGTCCGTTAACATTTTGGTTAAAATTTTGCGTCAAAGTTTCTAGGAGATTGTTACTTTCGAACCATTTGATAGATTTAGTTGATACTTACACTGAAGTTACATACTGGTCTTAAGATTTCATTGATGCATGTCCCAGCCCCGACAGTGACCTTGATGTCACAGACTTAAAAATTTTACATTTGGTTAAAGTTTTGCGTCAAAGTTTCTGAGAGATTGTATCTTCTAAACCCTTTGATAGATTTAGTTGATACCTACACTGAAGATTTCATTGATGCATGTCCTACCCCCCACAGTGACCTTGAGGTCGCTTTCTCTAGTATTTGGTATGAAGCTTCATCTTGTAAACCTCTACCAAGATTGTTCAAATTATAGCCCTGGGTCAAAAATGCCCCCGCTCTGGGGCCATTTGATTTTACATGGGCTTATATCGGGAAAATCTTTAAAAATCTTCTCTGAAACCGCAAGGCCCAGGTCTTTGATATTTGGTATGGAGCTTCATCTAGTGGACCCCTACCAAGATTGTTCAAATTAGAGTGCTGGGACCAAAAATGCCTCCGTCTAGGGGCCCTTTGGTTTTACATAGACTTATATAGGGATAATCTTTAAAAATCTTCTTCTTTGAAACCACAAGGCCTAGGTCTTTTACATTTGGTGTGAAATTTCAGCTAGTGGACCTCTATCAAAATTGTTCAAATTATAGCCCTGCGGCCAAAAATGCCCCCGCCCCAAGACCATTTGGTTTTACATAGACTTATATAGGGAAATCTTTAAAAATCTTCTTCTCCGAAACTGCAAGGCCCATGTCTTTGATATTCGGTATGGAGCTTCATCTAGTGGACCTCTACCAAGATTGTTCACATTATAGCCCCTGGGCCACCAATGCCCCCGTCCCGGGACCCTTTTGGTTTTCGTTGACTTATACAGAGATAATCTTTGAAAATCTTCTTCTCTGAAACTGCAAGGCCCAGGTCTTTGATATTTGGTGTGAAGCTTCATCTAGTGGACCTCCATCAAAATTGTTTAAATTATAGCCCTGAGGCCAAAAATGCCCCCGCTCTGGGGGTCATTTCGTTTTACATAGGCTTATGTACGGAATATCTTGTTAATCTATGGATCAGGTGAGCGATCCAGGGCCATCATGGCCCTCTTGTTGACGACATTTTGTACATTCCAAAGTATTCTTTTTTTGCAGACGTCGTCAGAAGAACATGTTTACAAACGCGCTCTTCTGCACTCGCCACGTTGTTCGCGGTGCTTGGTGGGAAAATATTTACGTAGTGTTGTAATTAAGAAATAGATCAGCTCTAGCTGTGATTTGTTGAGTAATAAATCACAGTTTGGAGGTCAGTTGTAAAGTAGACAAATCACGCGCGCTACGCGCGTGATTTGTCTACTTTACAACTGACCGACAAACTGTGATTTATTAACTAACAAATCACTGGCTAGAGCTGATCTATTTCGATTCTAACACGATGAAACTCGGCAATAATGCTGTTGTTTCCTTCAAATTCTCACAACTTTTCGCCATTGTTAGAAGAAATCCCGCTAAAATAAACGACTGAAACGCATGCATTTACATCCTTTTCTAACGTTTTCGATGCTAGAAAATGACGTTACACCGTCTAACGTCAAGGAAATCGACTAGTGACGTCATCAATTGGCAGTTTTTAATGACGTCACTTGTCACGCTCTTCCTGGGCGTGATTTGTTGTAGAATAAAACGCAGTTGTTTTCTATTGCCTATATAGGCGCGCTGTGTTAGAATGGGTGTTTTATAAGGGAAAACAATGAAATAAAGTATCGAATGACTGAGAAACAATCAAAAGTTTTTATTCACAAATAACAAATATATAGGCTGAAAATTATTGTGCTGCATTAAATTATTTTGCTTATATTTCTTACCGATTGCTATATCCAAGATGGCGGGCATCACGATTCAGTGAAGGCAAGCTCGAGAGAGTGATACATTTTTGCTCACTGGGTATATGTAAAATAATTGTCCGTTCACTGTCCAATCAAAAGCCTGGAAATTTCTTTCCAGTTCAACTATTCAAGTTATTTTTCTTCTTTGCGGGGAACACGGGATCATATTCCCCGCCTGAGAGCGACATTTGCCCGTGCCGTTAGGCTCAAGAATCAAAATAACAAATTTGGTATACTGGAAAGCTTTTTGGCGATATTTTGTTTTTCCAAGCGGACGTTGTCAGTAGTACATGTTTATATGTGACGTCACGTCATCAAATGCGCCCTTCTACTCACGGTGCTCAGTGGGAATGTCTTAATTACGTCATGTTGGAATGAGAGTTTTATAATAGAAAACAATAAAATAAGGTAATGTATGACAAAAAAAAAATCATTTTTTTCTGCAAATTTATTGGTCGGAAATTAGTATGATGCTTGCTTACATTTTTACCAGCTACAGTAAACCCAAGATGGCGGACATCGAAATTCAGCGAAAGCAAGCTCGAGAGGGTTACATAATTTTGCTCACGGGATACATGGGAAATAATTGCCTGCGCTGTCCAATCAAAAGCCTGGGAATTTTCTTGCAGTATAACAAAAGCTACTTTATACACATGTATTGTACACATTTGATGTTAAAAATATGGGTGTATACACTTGTGATTCGGTTTTTGTTTAAAAAAGTGCCCTTTTCTTGGATAGGCATCACAAGTACATACTCTACTCCCTAAGAGAGCAACATGACCTGGTTTGCTCTCGGGCGAGACAGAGAAATCGCGATTTGCAGCCGAAATGGGCACTGATTTCTCTGTCGCCTCATGCCTATTTTCGACCTGGCGTTCAAAATTTAAACACTACAGTGCTTCGATTTTACTTAGGGGAGGGCACTGGCAGATCAGCACGATTCTTATTCCGCTGACCACTGCCGCGGTTCGCAGCCCCGAAGCACTAAAGCTTAGCTTCCTTGCCGTCCTCCTTTACCACGGCCAGACGAGCACTGCCTATGGAACACGATTTGCAAGTCGAAATTGACCATGTTCCATAGCCGTGATTTTCAGCCAACAACACTTTGGAGACTCCGTCAAAAACCTCTGGAAACGTTCAGACTATTGTCAGTTTGTGACTATGGAACACGATGTGCAGGTCGGAATTGACCATGTTCCATAGCCGCGATTGACAACACACAACAATTTGCTGGTTCCGTCAAATACCGCTGGAACTTTGCAGACCATTTTCACCTTCATTGCACCGTGACTTAGGCGAGAGAAGTACACCGGAATTAGTCTACAACTCCACGCGAAAGCCATTTCGAAAGTTGGAAAACTAATCCTGGACATGGTCTATGGGTAGCCACAATGTGCTTTTAGTGCCCGGTAGCCTTAAAAAAACCAGTTCATTCATTACTAAGTGAGTTTTATTGCCATTAACTACAGCTGTGTTTAGTCACTGATGTACCAATATCTAATTTATTCCATCTCCAAAATGCTTATTTGAAGCAAAAACAAAGATCCGGGATCTACAGTTATTTTTACATTTCTTTTAACTGCAAGCTTAATAAAAAAGACAGAATGTCAGGCTTTTAACATAAGATGTGATATATAAAAATGATTTAGAAAAAGTAATTACGTGAAAAATGCAGACATCATTGATATCATGGTGTATTCTATCCTTAACTCAGGCATATGTAGGCCGGACAGAAGACACGTAACGTCAAATTTTGGGGAAGGGTCTGTCACATAGGACAAAGTCCGCCCCACCGCCAGTTTATCACAAAGCTTAGCAAGTAAAAAAATCTACTCTAGCGCATCCATCTTAAATCATAACAACCCTGCAACTAAACCTCTGCTGTGTTCTGCAAAACAACGAGAACACACTATCCAGGATGGTGATACCTATACAGTGTAATTCTGCTATTAAGACCACCTAAAATTAAGACTAATTCTGCTTTAAAAGCCTATCTAGTATGTTGCAGTTATTCTTTCTTTGTGTTATTTGCATGCAGTTTTTCTCTGGTCGGAGACCTCTTAGAAACCACTTTTGAACAGTCAAAAAGGTAGTCTTAACCCTTTTAGTACCAGAAACCCCTAAAGGGGTACATTGGCAAACAGTGCAGACCCAGATCAGACGCCGCAGAATGCGGCGTCTGATCAGGGCCTCCACTCTTTGCTAAAAGTTCAGTCATTTTCAAAATGAATTTTTGAAGAAAACACAACCTGACACTCTTAAATTTTGAAATTACTCCTGCTATATATAAGGAGGAAGATTCCATTGGGTACAAAAAGGGTTAATATAGGAATTTTACTGTACTATTCATAAACAAAACGTAAAATGTCGTACACGGAAATATATTGTTTGGTCTGCTTGGAAAATTATAAGAAATGTACGGTAGACAGGATATGGGTAAACGTAGCTGCACATAGTAAATAATGCAAGGTGTATGCAAAGTCACTATTGTCATGTTTAAACAACCAGCCTATACATAATAAGCACATTGTGGATATTTTATTACAAAAGGTCAAGTTGTGTCTAGACGTGACAGCTTACATAATAGGTACGCTATTAAATTTTATTGTTTGCAGTGTCGGAACATCTTTTTAATATTAAGCGTTTGCCTAGTCGTCCACGAAGTCCAGCACCGCGGTCACCCATCCAGGTACTAAACGCTATCTTCGTTGATTAACAACCACTCTACCCGCGTCCCAAAAAGAGCCGGCTCCTACAGCAAGGCTGCAGAACTGGTTTTAATCCATATCCGTCACTCCGCTACATTTCTCCGCTTCATGCAACAAAACAGCGGCACTGTTTCCATCCCGCGTCTGTCACCAATGTAGCGTTTGCCGGGTCTTCGACGAAGTCAAGCAACGCGGTCACACATCCAGGTACTAACCGCTATCTTCTTTGCTTAACTGCTACTACCTGCGTCGCTAAAAGAGCCGGCTCGCTTCTACAGCAAATATCCATAACCGTTACAATAGTTACGCAATGCTCCTACCATTCCGTTTGTTGGTAGTGGGCACACGTGGAAATATGTCTTTGACTCATCTAGTCTTAACCCTTATCCCGTTGTTCACGACAATCACTACCTTTGCAACCAGTGTAGATCCAGATCAGATGGCTTCTTCGTCGGATCTTCAGAAGTCATCTGATAAGGGTTAACACTGTTTGACATTCAGATGTGAGTTTGCAGGAATAAATTAGACCAAGCGAATTCAAAAAAGTGTGGGTAAATTAATTATTATATAGGCCCCGTCAAGCGATTTTGGTACTTATCGCCTATGCGAGCAGCGAAGGTTCAGGCGAGCCTGCGCATCCGCGCTGTCTCGCCAGAACCTTTGCTTCCCGCTCATACAAGCAGTGAATCAAGAGGAACCTTCAGACAGAAAGCCATATCCCTGGCCCCTCTGAATGGCTGAGCATGCGCAGTTAAAATTTGTCATGACGGAATGCTCGAAGACACAAATTCGCTTGGCGGGGCTCATATAAAGCTATAAGTGTTGTCTCTGGAATATTCTAATGCTGCACTTGCGTTTGGTTGGATAACGTCGAAATTGCGACAGTATATCATCCTGCTATATACGAGGGCTGATTGATATGTTGTGAGCTTCCCTTTGAAGGGGGTAGACAGGGATGTTCTTATTAAGTCCTACTGTTCTCTAACTATATAGGGCCATAAAGGGCTGGTGCCATTTGGTCAGTTTATATCGACGAGGTAGCATTCTAAAGTAAACAAGACAAGCAGCTTTTGCAAAGTGGACAAAATCGGTGAAAGAGCAGTGATACAATAGTTGCATAAAAAGGTTTAACACCGAAGGATATCCATATTGATATGATAGCAACACTAGAGAAAGATGCCCCTTCATATGCTACAGTGAAAAGGTGGGTGGCAGAGTTTAAGCTCGGCAGACAGAGCCTTGAGGATGACCCCATCCTGGAAGGCCTGTCAATGCTGCAACCCCCAAAATGGCCAATAAACCCGTTGATATCGTTATGACTGACAGACGAGTCACAGAAAAACATAGATCCAGTAGAGTTGGCATTTCACGGGAAAGGGTACGAGGATCTCGCAATGAGAAAGCTTTCGGCCAAGTGGGTACCAAGGCTTCTGACACTTGATCAGAAGCACACCCGTCGCACATATGCATTATCGCGTGCTAATCCATCACGAAAACACGCCTATATAATTTTGACCCCCTTGAACCCCACTTTTATATAGTAAAACTGGGGTTTCCAAGGGCAAACCTTTTTTTTCTTATAAGAAGAATATCACAATTTATGCATTAAAGTTTGCGTTTTCTGGGCGACAAAATCTACAGTGTATTTGTATAGGCGTGTTTTCGTAATGTCAACTTTTTTGAGAAACATCCTGCCAACTTTCGTCAGAGATTTGTCACTATGGGTGAAACATGGGTCCATCATTTTACCCCAGAGGCCAAACAACCTGGCTCATCACCGCCAAAGAAGGCAATGACTGTTTCATCAGCAGGGAAGATAATGACCTCGGTTTTCTGGGATGCAGATGGTATTCTGCTAATAGATTATCTCCAAAAGGGACAAACAATCAATGGCACATACTATACATCACTTCTGAGGCAGTTACGAGAAAATATTTACTTAAGCGCCACGGAAAGCTCAATAAAGTTGTGTTGTTCCACCATCACGACAATACTCCTGTTCACAAATCTGTCATTGCTATGGCTGCCATTCACGAGTGTGCCTTTAAATTGATTGAGCATCCGCCTTATTCACCAGATCTCGCTCTATCAGAATTTCATTTTTTTCCAAAACTGAAAATGGCTATTTCAGGCACCCACTTTCAGTCCGATGATGACGTCATATATGCAGTGGGTGACTTTCTGAACAGCCAAGAAAATGAGTTCTATAAAAGTGGCATTAAGGTGGCAAAAGTGTATAGATACTGAAGGGGATTATGTTGAAAACTAATGCAGTATCTCCGACAAAATCCAAATCCTTTAATATGAGGTCAAAACATATCAAATCCTTCAATATGAGGCTCACAACATATCATTCAGCCCCTGCACCCACCTACATCTATCTGTAGGTAGAATCAATTCAGTTGCGGTTCTTGTTGATTAAGCACAGATTTTTCCAAAAATTCTTGCTCGCACTAACTTTTACTGAGCCTTTAAGTGAATTTGTATGCCCTTTACGGTATTGCCAAAGAAAATAGCCATATCTGTGAGAGTATTTTTCTGTGCCATTTTTTTCTTGAGATGTGTGTCATCAAAAGGGATGGGACGCATATTCACTCAGTTACCGCCTTGGATACCGCCCTACGACTCGTACTGTACAATAAAGGGTTAAAGAAACACATTTCAACATTGAGTTAGCTATTTCTATAAGAAACGCCTGGATTGTCAGACAATTGATGTAGGCGAGCCATGCTTGTTTAAAAAATTCGAAAAGATGAACGTGTGTCCATGGTGCCAGGGCAGTTACCGGTGCTTCAGTCAACAGGAAGCTGCATATATATATATATATATATAGATATATATTTGTAGAACCGGAAGCTTCATCGAATTTTTGGCTTTAGTATTATTGGCTTTTGTAGGTTTTGTATGGGTGGGGTATGCTTCCATATATAAATACATGTGTTTCCGTTAAGCAACCAGCTCTTGTTTGCCGCCCTCGTTGGTTGGTTGCTATAAAAGTGGCACTGATGCCCTTAAACACCGCTGGCGAAAGTGTATAGATACTGAAGGGGATTACGTTAAAAAATAATACAATATGTCCGACAAAATCCAAATCCTTCAATATGAGGCTAATAACATATAAATCAGGGTAGGACGTAAAAAGAACATTCCTGCGTACCTCCTTCAATACAAGGCCCACGTAATAAATGAATCTAATTTATCTAACGTTCTTCGAAGTGTGAACAGCATCGGGTCACGAGGAAAGTAAGTGAATGCCCACTTTGCACGTGACCCGACATTTAAATTCATAATTCGATGAACGTTAAATTAATTACCTTTACTACTTATACTTACATTATTTTACGTCGGTCATATGAAGAAAAAAAATTGTTTCTGTGCTAAAACAACAACAACAAAAAAAAACAACAACAACAAAAAAAAAAAAAAACAGTTGCACGCAGACAGGGGAACAGCGTCGTCGCCATTGTCCAACCATATAGAAGAGGACCATTGTTTATTTCGACGTCATTGATGTCGCGTGAGTCAATGTATTCATTGGAGCATGAACAACATCGTTTCCAGGGGTTTTCTGTTAATGTACTGAGAATGTAAATATAAGTAAGTATGTTTTGTTTCAAGCAGACAAGTGGAAGGGAAGGCAATCGAGACACTTAAGTAGAATGGAATGTAATTGAGACACTTAACCTAAGTAGAAGGAAAGGCAATCGAGACACTTAACCTAAGTTACAGGGAAGGCAATCGATTGTGTTTGTTTGGTTTGAGGTTTAACGTCCCCGTCAACACTGTATAGGTCTTTTTGGAGGCGCTGCTTCCAATTCTGCGCGACTCTACCCGACATTTTGATGAAATGAAATCTCAAGCCCTGTCGCCCAATGAAACCAATATGATTTATGAACATGGGCGGTTTACCAGTACTCATGCGTGGTCGGTTTCAGCTCTGCGTGGAAGCAACATGTAGCCCATCTATTTCTTCATGCCCCGATGGGCGGGGGCGAGGAAGGCGATCGAGACACTTAACCTAAGTAGAAGGAAAGGCAATCGAGATACTTACCCTAAGTAGAAAAAGGTAATCGAGACGCGTATCCTAAGAAGAGGGGAAGGTAATCTAGACGCTTACCCTAAGTAAAAGGGAAGACAGTCGTGACACTGACCCTAAGCAGAATGGAAGGCAGTCGTGACACTTACCCAAAGTAGAAATGAAGGCAGTCGAAACTCTTACCCTTACTAGAAGGAAGGCAGTCGAGACATTTACCCTTAGTAGAAGTGAAGGTAATCGAGACACTTACCCTAAGTAGAAGGGACAGCTGTCGAGACAACTTACCCTAAGAAGAATTGAAGGCAGTCGAGACACATAACCCTAAGTAGAAGGGAAGGCAAGCGAGACGCCTACCCTAAATAGAAGGAAGGCAATCGGGATACTTACACTAAGTAGAAGGGAAGCAATCGAAAAACTTACCCTAAGAAGAAGGGAAGGCAATCGAGATACTTACACTAAGTAGGAGTGAAGTCGGTCGAGACACTTACCCTAAGTAGAAGTGAAGGCAATCTAGATACTTACCTTTAGTAGAAGGGGAAGGCAATCGAGACACTTACCCTAGGTAGAAGGGAAGGCTCTCCAGACACTTACCCAAAGTAGACGTGAAGGCAATCGAGACACTTACCCAAAGTAGAAGGAAGGCAGTCGTGACACTTACCTAAAGTAGAAATGATGGCAATCGTGACACTAACTCTAAGTACCTAAGTAGACGTGAAGGCAGTCGTGACACTTACCCTAAGTAGAAGGGAAAGAAATCGAGACCGTTACCCTAAGTAGAAGGAAAGGCAATCGAGGCACTTACCCTAAGTAGAAGGGAAGGCAATCGAGACACTTACCCTAAGTAGAATTGAAGACAGTCGTGACACTTACCTTAAGTAGAAGTGAAGGCAATCGAGACACTTACCCTAAGTAGAAATGAAGGCACTCGTGACACTTACCTTAAGTAGAAGCGAAGGCAATCGAGACACTCAACCTAAGTAGAAGGGAAGGCAGTCAAGACACTTACCCTAAGTAGAGGATAAGGCCGTCGAGGCACTAACCGTAAGTAGAAGTGAAGGCAATCGAGACACTTATCCTAAGTAGAAGGGAAGGCACTCTAGACACTTATCTTAAGTAGAAGTGAAGGCAATCGAGACACTTATCCTTAGTAGAAGGGAAGGCAGTCGAGACACTTACCCTTAGTAGAAGTGAAGGTTATCGAGATACTTTCCCATTAGTAGAAGGGAAGGCAGTCTAAACACTGAACCTAAGTAGAAGGGAAGGCAATCGAGACACTTACCCTAGGTAGAAGGGAAGGCAGTCGAGATGTTTACCCTAAGTAGAACTAGAGCCAGTGTTTATGAAACAGAATGCCCCCAACTGCTTGACCCTAACACTGCTTGACCCTAACACTGCTAATCTCTAACAGTAATTGAGATATCTTTGTTTTTATTTGGCTGCAATGCTAAAATTTTAGAAGGAACATGACACAAGAAAAACTGAAGTTCATCAGGTCATACGGACAGACGAAGGTCATTCCTATAATCCCCGCTCCGCTTCGCGGCGGGGAATTAATCAGTTCATTTACTCATCATCCCCAACCAGTTTGTAAAGTTTCAGGACAATAGCTCAAATTGTTTTTGAGATATCTTGCTTACAAGCTTAAAACGAAAAAAAAATTCAAAGGGCCATAACTCAAGGAAAAAATATAGTATTTTCTTAAAAAAATTAACCGTTTATTTGCTCATCATCCCCAACCAGTCTGTAAAGTTTTGGGGCAATAGCTCAAACAGTTTACAAGATATCTTGCTTACAAGCTTAAAACATGCAAAATTTCAAAGTGCCATAACTCAAGAAAAAAAAATTCCGATTTTTTTTCAAAAGTTAATCAATTCATCTACTCATCATCCTGAACCAAGCCTGAAAAATTTCAGGGCAATAGCTCAAACAGTTTTTGAGATATCTTGCTTACAAGCTTAAAACACAAAAAAATTCAAAGGGGCATAACTCAAGAAAAAAAATCGGATTTTTTATAAGTTAACCAGTTCATCTACTCATCATCCCAAACCAGTCTGTAAAGTTTCAGGGCAAAAGCTCAAACGGTTTTTGAGATATCTTGCTTACAAGATTTCAAAGTATTTTGCAAAGGGGCATAACTAAAGACAGGGGCATAATCCTTCGGATTTTTTTTCAAAAGTTAATCAGTTCATCTACTCATCATCCTGAACCAGCCTGTAAAGTTTCAAGGTTATAGCTGAAACAGTTTCTGAGATATCTTGCTTACAAGCTAAAAACGCGCAAAATTTCAAAGCGGCATAACTCAAGAAAAAAAATGGATTTTTGTCAAAAGTTAATCAGTTCATCTTCTCATCATCCCAAACCATTCTGTAAAGTTTCAAGGCAATAGCTCAAACAGTTTTTTGTTATCTTGCTTACAAGCTTAAAACGCAAAAAAAATCAAAGGGCCATAACTGAAGAAAAAATTTCGGATTTTTTTTTTCAAAAGTTAATCAGTTCATCTACTCATCATCCCCAACCATTCTGCAAAGTTTCAGGGCAATAGCTCAAACACCTTTTTAGTGTTCTTGCTTACAAGCTTTAAATGCAAAAAAAAATTCAAAGGGCCATAACTGAAGAAAAAAAAAATCGGATTTTTTTCAGATGTTAATCAGTTCATCTACTCATCATCCTGAACCAGCCTGTAAAGTTATATCTCGTACAGTTTGTGAGATATCTTGCAATAGCTCGTACAGTTTGTGAGATATCTTGCTTACAAGCTTCAAATGAGCAAAATTTCAAAGGGGCATAACTAAAGAAAAAAATGGATTTTTGTCAAAAGTTAATCAGCTCATCTTGTCATCATCCCCAACTAATCTGTAAAGTTTCAGGGCAATAGCTCAAACAGTTTTCAAGTTATCTTGCATACAATCTTAAAACGCAAAAATTTCAAAGGGCCATAACTGAAGAAAAAAAAATCGGATTTTTTTTCAAAAGTTAATCAGTTCATCTACTCATCATCCTGAACCAGCCTGTAAGGTTTCAGGGCTATAGCTCAAACAGTTTTTGAGATATCTTGCGCACAAGCTTAAAACGCAAAAATTTTCAAAGGGGCATAGCTCAAGAAAAGAAATTCGGATTTTTTTTTTCAAAAATTAATCAGTTCAGTTATTCACCATCCCAAACCAGTCTGTAAAGTTTCAGGGCAAAAGCTCAAACAATTTTTGAGATATCCTGCTTACAAGATTTCTTTCAAAGTATAGACAGGGGCATAATCCTTCGGATTTTTTTCAAAAGTTAATCATTTCATCTTCTAATCATCCTGAACCAGTCTGTAAAGTTTCAGGGCAATAGCTTAAACAGTTTTTGAGATATCTTGCTTTCAAGCTTAAAACACGCAAAATTTCAAAGGGGCATAACTCAAGAAAAAAAATGGATTTTTTGTCAAAAGTTAATCACTTCATCTTCTCACCATCCCCAACCATTCTGTAAAGTTTCAGGGCAATAGCCCAAACACTTTTTTTAATTATCTTGCTTACAAGCTTAAAACGCAAAAAAATTCAAAGGGCCATAACTAAAGAAAATAATTTCGGATTTTTTTCAAAAGTTAATCAGTTCATTTACTCATCATCACAAACCAGTCTGTCAAGTTTCAGGGCAAAAGCTTGAACAGTTTTTTGAGATATCTTGCTTACAAGATTCCAAAGTATTTTTGCAAAGGGGGCATAACTCAAGAAAGGGGCATAATCCTGACGAGAAAAAAAAAAAAAAAAAAACACGGTTCATTTATTTTTTCATAAGGAATCCATATATGAAATTTCAAAAACCTAGCACCCATGGTTCTTAAGTTATGCTATGCAGTAAAAAAGCGGGAAGGACGGAGGGACGGAAGGACGGGCGGACGAACAGGGCAAAACCAATATGCCCCCACAACTTCTTCGAAGTTGGGGCATAAAAAGGTAATCGAGATACGTATCCTAAGAAGAAGACGCTTACCCTAGGTAGAAGGGAAGGCAGTCGTGACTCTGGCCCTAAGTAGAAGGGAAGGCAGTAGTGACACTTACCCAAAGCAGAAATGAAAGCCGTCGATTCACAAACCCTAAGTAGAAGGGAAGGCAATCGAGACACTTACCCTAAGTAGAAGTTGAGGCAATCGAGACATTTGCCCTTAGTAGAAGTGAAGGCATTCGAGACCCTTTCACTAAGTAGAAGGAAAGGCAGTTGAGACACTTACCCTAAACAGAAGTGAAGGAATTCGAGACACATACCATAAGTACAAGGGAAGGCAATCGAGACCCTTACACTAAGTAGAAGGGAAGGCAGCCGAGACACCCTAAGTAGAAGGGAAGGTAATCGAGACACTTACTCTAAGTAGAAGGTAAGGCAGTCTAGACACTTATCCTAAGTAGAGTGGAGGCAATCGAAGCACTTACCCTAGGTAGAAGGGAAGGCAGTCGTGACACTTACCCAAAGTCGAAATGAAGGCAGTCGAGACACTTGCACTAAGTAGAAGGGAAGGCAATCGAGGCACTTAATCTAAGTAGAAGGGGAGTGAATCGAAGCACTTGCCTTACACCTTTCCTTTACAAGAAACCAACGGGAAAGAAGGACGTGCATAAAGCAATGGCCTTATATTTGAAACAATACATCAATAAATCTAAAATTTGCCCCAGAATGGCCAAACGGCAATCTAAAATTAAAATGTCACGAGGACAAACAAACAAAACATTTAATAATAGTAATGCTACGAGTATGTTATGTGTTGTGTTTGAAGACCCAGTCAACAGCTAAGACCATGTAGAGCCAGTCAGTTACCATCACTGTTCCTGGACCGAGATGCAACAGGTGGCCGACTTTTCCTCCTTTCCTTCAGTGTCAAGGTGTGTGACTGACGCACCAAGGATCTACAGGTGTCTCAACTCGAAGCCTCATCCGTGCCAGTGATGACATATTGATGAGGTAGGTGCACTCAATACGAGCCGAACAGCCACCTACGTTGTGTAAACCACGGCTGGACATGAGGGTGATTGGTGGGGTCCCGTAACATCGGTTTAAACCTCAGGTAATTACCTACAAAGGCAGTAATTTGATTGCGGTTTCATTTGCTTGATGTTCGGTTCTGTTCAATTTTAAAATGTTTTACTTTTAACACTTCCGTGTTTTCAACTTTTTTTTTAATTTCAGTAATGGTTACTGAGTTGAAATCTGTTCGGAAAGAGCTGGTAACTTGGCTTGACGCCTGTGATTGGTTGAATGTTAAGATGCGTTTGTCCGTCTTTCCTTTTGATATTTGGAATACTCTTTGGGCTGGTGGGTCACCAGCTGAGTCCTCAAGCCACCGGCCACGTCAAGCCATTTTCCAAAAGTTGCAGCATTAGAAAATAGGCAAAATAGGAGAGAGCAGAAAAAAAGCTAAAATAAACAGCCCCCCCCCCCCCTCATCATTACGAAAACACACTTTTACAAATGCATTGAAAACTTTACTGCCAAACAGCAGAAATAAGAAAAAAAATCGAGAACCACCGATGATACCTAACTGCCCGAAACTAGCTAGTC
This sequence comes from Lucinisca nassula, assembly GCA_963580285.1. Classification (NCBI taxonomy): domain Eukaryota; kingdom Metazoa; phylum Mollusca; class Bivalvia; order Lucinida; family Lucinidae; genus Lucinisca; species Lucinisca nassula. The sequence continues at coordinate 62,673,255 of OY757018.1, read as the reverse complement.
TGGCAAGAAAAGCTCGTACAAATTCCTCTTAGTTTGTGTTATTGTTGCTAACAAAGAATGACCTTGATAGAACATATTAGTTTGATCAATCAAAACTTCAATCAAAACTTTATTCTAACACAGCGCGCCTATATAGGCAATGGAAAACAACTGTGTTTTATTCTGCAACAAATCACAGCTCGGAAGAGCGTGACGTGTGACGTCATTAAAACTGCAAATTTATGACGTCACTAGTCGATTTACTTGACGTTAGACGGTGTAACGCCATTTTCTCGCACCGAAAACGTTAGAAAAGGATATAAATGCATGTGTTTCAGTCGATAATTTTAGCGGGATTTCTTCTAACAATGGCGAAAAGTTGTGAGATTTTGAAGGAAACAACAACATTATTGCCGATTTTCAGCGTGTTAGAATCGAAATAGATCAGCTCTAGCCAGTGATTTGTTGGGTAATAAATCACAGTTTGTCGGTCAGTTGTAAGTAGTTTACAACTGACCTCCAAACTGTGATTTATTACACAACAAATCACAGTTAGAGCTGATCTATTTCTTAAATAAAGCGAAAGCTAGAAGTTGTTATAAATCTAGCTTGTTTCCGTAGTCTACCTAAGACTTTGTTTTTATTTTAATCCAGTAAGGAAGAGTGTCTTTATAAGACTTGTATTTACAAAAAAGCCTACATTTACTCATAAGACGACAATGATTATCAGTTTTGGGCACGCCAAACGGTATTGGAAGCTCTTTCGTTATTTTTTTTTTTTTTTTTTTTTGTTTTATTATTATTATTATTATTATTATTATTATTAATATTATAACGGGCCTCCGTGTCCTAGTGGTTATGAGCGCTGACTCTTGATCATTAAGTCTCTCACCGCTGTGGTTCGAGCCTCGCTCGGGTCACATGTAAACGCCAAGTTCTTCAACGGAAGGTCAGGTGGTTTTTCTCCGGGTACTCCGGTTTTCGCCCACCTCTGATCAAGGATCGGCTCGATATGAGTGAAATAATCTTGAAAGGGCCGTAAAACAATAACCAAAACATAACAAAAAAATATTATTATTATTATTTGATATCATGTATATGAAACTGGCCCCCGCCCATAGGGGCTTGAAGAAATATATGGGCTGCATGATGCGTCCAGGCAGAGCTGAATCCGGCCTGCACACTAGTACTGGTTAACCGCTTAGAGGATCTAAGCCTGTCCAGGAACCGCAGTGCGAGGCGGACCGTCCATGCTAATAAACCCTTTTGGTTTCATTGGGCGGCAGGGCTTGAGATGTCATTTTATCTCAATGTCGGGTAAAAGTCCCACAAAATTGGAAGTAATGTCTCCGAAATGACCTTTACAGTGTTGACGGGGACGTTAAACCTCAAATCAAACAAACAATGTATATGAAACTGGGTTTCTAAATTATGCAGACATGTAGTTCGCATTCCAATTGGGGAAACACGCCTACAAATACATTTTTCAGGGGACGGGTCGTAACTAATGTTGAGAGAACTTGTGACCCAACCCCATTGCACACATATATATGTAACAGTTGCAATAAAATATGTTTATACTAAATACATTCTAAATTTTACCGCCGAAAAAAAAAATAAAATAAAAAAATGAGATGTTTTTCTTATTGCTACTCAAATAGAGATTGTGGTACCCACAATCTGTGTAAACCACAGTTTTACAATATTAAAGTGGGGTTCAAGGGGTCAGAATTATATTGGCGTGTTTTGGTGATGGATGAATGGCGCAAACTGTGCACCGCTTGTTGCAGATTTGGGTCGATTCTGTTATGAAAGGCAATGAAGATGACCAAGAAGATACACAATCACAGAACAAATGCTATCAGTGGCCGCAAGTGGCAAAACAAACAACTAGGGGATAACTGTATTCAAAATTGTCATTTGGAGAGGTAAATTGGCGGTTTCACGGTCGAAAATTGCGTTTTACTGCGACGCGCTTGCGGAGCCGTAAACGCAATTTGCGACCATAAGACCGACGATTTCCATCCCAAATAACAATTCTCAATACGGTTATCCCCATTCTAATGAACTTATTCAGTTCTTTTCTTTTGGTAAAAATGTACTTTTTGCTATAAGCGGCAAGCGTTGTAAGCTGCGTAAAACCAAATACTACCCAATGGAAAGGGACGGTCCAAATAGCGATGTCCTATCGCAGAATTTACTGTCGCAAATTTTGACGTTATCCAATCAGACGTCGCGTTACAGACACCATTGGATAAGAATTACGTATAACGGAAAGCAAATGAATAGTCTCTCCCTTACAATGCTAAGAAACTAAAATAATGCAAATGCATAAAAAGACTCAACGTTGAATCATAAATGTAGCAACAGGCCATATAGCCCGAAAAGCACGAAAAGGAATGTTTTAGAACGACCAACAGCGACATTCGTATCACGAAACCTCGCCCATATAATTTTGGCCCCCTTGAACATCACTTTTATATTGTAAAACTGGGGTTTACAGGGGAAAACCTTATTTTTTATTTCTGCTCTCATCGAGGCGGTTCTAACGAGTACCAACAATCTATATTTTGAGCAAAAATAAGAAAAAATATCACAATTTTCGTCTAAAATTTTCGTTCTTTTAGGTGGTAAAATTGACAATGTATTTGTATAGGCGTGTTTTCGTAATGAACAGCGACAGCTACTCGGGGAGCTGGAATGGTGGTGGGGGTAGGGGTGTAAATCGGTTTGCAGGAATCAAAGATTCAATCTGGAATAAAATATTGTTTTTAAAACATATACCGAACAACATATCTAACGGCAATACATAACCAGGGCCCAGAATTTAAAAAAATCCATTTCACGTTGCAGCAAGCCACATAGATTGAGCTACACAAAAATCACCGCCTTCGAAAGCTTTCGAATGCTTAGAAGTCACGGCCACGAGAAGGGAAGAAGGGTGTGTTTTGGCATGTTGTGTGTGGGGGTGGGGGGGGTGGGGGGGCAGTTTAAAGAATTCAAGTCGTAACTCTTGATTCAAATATATACTTATCGGCCAACATAGAGGTGTCCTAACTAATCAGTGAGGCATCAGAGAAAATAAGTAAATCAATTCATGACAAAAACACGCCTATACAAATTGTGGAAACTCGTTAGAACCGCCTCGACGAGGCGGTCCTAACGAGTACCCACAATCTATGTTTTTGAGCAGAAATTGGAAAAATAATGATTACCCCTGCAAACCCCAGTTTTAGTATATAAAAGTGGGGTTTTAAGGGGGTCAAATTTTTATGGGCGTGTTTCCGTGATGTAAGCCCCCGTGATGAAACAAAGACGAGGGCGCGTGGCAAACAGCTCAAATACTGTCATCCAAAATTGATGAAATCCAACAAAAGAACCCCAGAGGGCTGGATCAAAAACATAACATCAGGCTGAAACTCTCGTATGAAAAATAGTAGTGAAGACAATGATCAGGCATCGATAAAATTAACCCACAGCTCCCATTAGAGACACACAAACATGAAACAACTAGACCCAGTGGAAAGACAAAAAGGACAGTTACTTTCCCACGAAATGGAATGGCCAGTTGGTCATCCAAAAGAAAAAAATTCAAGCGATACACACAGTCAAAGACAAACCATAACAAAAATAAAACGCGACAGAAGAACCGCCTTGGAATGGTCAGTGGAACGAATTCCACTGTTGGGCTTAAATCGATTTTACGTGGCCACAATCCTCGCCCTTACTTCCGTCGCGATTTAGACAAATAATTTGTTCAGGTCGCATGAAGGCCTCATCAGTGCAACATCTCCGAGAACACAAAAATCAAATAACCACAGAGATGAAATAACGGTGAGGACTCGAAAGCAAGAAACCACTGAAATGCTGGAGCAAAAGAAAACCGACAGTAAGACTCCCAACCAGAGACAGAGCACCTACTAAAATTACACAAAATTAGATTCTCTCTTATTCTCTTATTAGCCTTTACGCTGAAACCGTCATAGAATCTGAGGTTTGGTACATCGACGTGCAGTTAAAGAGGGAAGCAAAGTTTTCAACCGTGATTGGGTTAACTAGCATGCACGCAGTCTATCGTATAACATTTATGTTGTACCCAATCTTTTTTTTATATCGAAGAATGATTTTACGAAATTGGGTGCTGAAAGTCGTAATAGAGTCTGAGACAAACAGCATGCCTGGTTGTGAACGTTCTTTGGTTGCAAGGGGATGGGTCGGGCTTTGCCATGTTTTATGTCCTTATGTTCTGATTTGCTGAACTCTGTGAGCTAACTGGTAGTTCTCTGCTCTGATTGTTGTTGAGTCGTCAGCTATGATGATTCAAGTATAGCTGCTTTACTTTAAAAAGACTCACTTTCGAGCTAGCCTTCCTGCAAACGTGCCGGTTTGTTATTTTCATACTGTAGATGTCTGCACAGCAATTGAGGGGAAAGGTCGGAATTTAGTAAACTCTGATTCTTCCCGCATCCACACAACCCACCTTATAATTTTATTTATTTATTTTTTTTTGTTGCTCGTCCCAATGCGGTCATTTGTAGTTTATTGCATGTATGATACCTGCATTGCTTTGTGTCTTTGTATGTGCCTTCTTATAAGAAAATACAGTGAAATTCCTCTTTTAAGACCACCTAACATTAAGACTAATTCTGCTTTAAAAACCTTATTGAGTAGGTTTCGGGTAGACTTTCTTTGTGTTTTCTGCAAACAGTGTCTTCTGGTCGGAGACCACCTTTGGTACTGTTCAAAAGTGGTCTTTAAGACCACTATTGAACAGTCCCAAATGTGGTCTAAGACCACTTTTGAACAGTACCAAAGGTGGTCTTAATATTGGAATTCTACTGTAAAAGTAAATAAAAGTGAAGGCAATGGTCAGGAATCGATACAATTAATGTACCTCACACTCCATCCAAGACAACAATGGGAAAGAAACACAAACATAAAACAAGTTTGCAATTATAATGAAAGCGTCACAAGCGCAAAGCCAAAAAAGACAGTCCGTATAATAAATACCCCTGTTAACCCCACTTTATACTGAAAAATCCGGGGTATACATGACAGTAAACAATAGTTTTCTTAATTTTGCGCCCATACAACATCCTGTGTTCGGAGAAGAAATAAACAGAAAAATAACAACAACATATTTTCATTAGTTAGCGAAATTGATGTATGTACTCTGTTATCGTAACAAAAGGTATCCTTTGGGATAGAAAATTTTGTTCAGACTTAATAAGCAGTGCTGGCGTTATTCTGTATACAAAATACCACAAAGGTTCACATTATCCGAGAGCCCTGTAAAGTCTCACAGACCAATTCATTAAAAATAAAACATCAATAAAAATAAAAACAAAAAAAAAAAAAAACAACAACTACAAAAAAACAAACAAAAAAAACGACATTACTATATCCAGGCACGGGTATACTATTTTGGGCGTTTCACGACATATCGACAGCTGTTGTGGTTCCCAGATAATTTGAGGAGAGATACTTTGAAAATGCGCCATCCAAACTTTTACCGAGTCAGTTCATGACTGAAATTGGCACACGCGACATCTCTTATTCCTCCTTGGCCCGGGTCGAGAACAGTTGCGCCCTTAAAGTTAGGTGCTAAACACTCTATGAATTCCAGCTGATCCATTTAGCGGAAGATGGTGGTTTTATTAGATTGAACTGATAGTCAGTCGGAGGGAAGTTTTCGCTGCTCACAATTGCTTTAGTTGCTTGGTCGAGGCACTAATATGGGATGTCATTTCAAACCCCTTTTTTCCAGTGAAACTTATATTCAAACTTAGAATGAAAACTGGATTATATTCATCAAATTGCAAATATTTCATAACATATGGTGCATGCATTGTCACCGATACTGCAGAAGGTCGGGAGGGACTGCGATGTGGCAGTTACATGATACAACGACGGTAACATATACACCAAGTGTCAGATTGTAGCAAAAATATCCAAAACCTAGACATTTATGCAGACTTACACCACCAGAAAACAAAATTGAATTCTACTGCAATTTCGTATGTAACGCGACGTCTGATTGGGTAACGTTTGCGAAAGTATATTCTGCAATATACTGCCGGAAACCAGAAGACTTTTATGTAACGTCATGGCCCATTGGTTGGTATTTGATTTTTTGGGCAGCTCACTGCGTTTGCCATTTTGGCTAAATAGAACCCTTTTTTCTGTATACAATCATTTGGGGTGATAAATCACCGGTTTTAAGGTCGCAAATTTCGTTTTACTGCGTCTCTGACACATCGCCGTAAAACGAAATTGTCGGCCGTAAAATCGCCGATATACATCACGTGAACAAGTCCGTGAAATGATACCCCCCTAAACCCCACTTTATATAGAGAAAACTGGGGTTTAAGGGGGTAAACCTTATTTTTTTATTTTTACTCCAAAACATAGGTTGTGGGTACTCGTTAGAACCGCCTCAATGAGGCGGTTCTAACGAGCACCCACAACCTATGTTTGTAGTATTTATAAGAAAAATATCGCATATTTTTATCAGAAAAGTAGCCATTTTGGAGATGTGAAAAAATGCACTATGGCGTACGGGCGTGTTATCGTAATGCATCCCGAATACAGTACTCCAATAAGTGTTTGAAAGTTAAACATTTGGCCTGTGAGTGTGTATACACTCTTCCATGTATTTTTGTCAATACGGTAAGTATGGCCCCCTCCATTCGCGGTTGTGAGAAATAGACTTCGCTGCATGATGCCTCCACGCAGAGCTGAAACCGACCGCAGGTGAGTACTGATAAACCGCTTAGAAGGTCTAATATGTTCTATAAAAGGGTTACAAGGAATACACCACAGAACTGGAAAATATGAAGTGTACATATTTTCCGGGCCAGACTAGTTAATTTCGGCAATTAGGCCTCATCAGTGACCCTCAAGTATTTTCAAAATTCCACAATGCAATCAATGATCCCAAAGGACAAGAAAATATAGACTACACTTTGATGTAGGGCAGGGAGACTTTTACGGTCGCCACACATTCCCAGACACCAGCTGTAGTGACGTTAAATATGTTCTATAAAAGGTTAATCCTTTGGAAGCAAGGAATACACCACAGAACTGCAAAGTATGAAGTGTACATATTTTCTGGGCCAGACTAGCTAGTTTGGGCCAATTAGGCCTCAGCCTTCTTAGGAATAGTGGTGCGAGGCTGACCGTCTATGCATATTTTCATTGGGCGGTAGGGCTTGAGATGTGATTTCATCTCAATTTCGGGTCAAAGTCCCATAATATAGGAAGAGACGTCTCTGGAATGACATAAATAGTGTAGACGGAAACGTTAAGCCTCAATTCAAACAAACAATAAGTTTAGTTAAAATGATAGAAATGATGGCAAAAAGCGTTATTCCTAATGAGACTGCTGATCTGGTTCTACACTGTCTACATAGCTTTATGTACCGGTCTTCAATAGGCGCTCGTTTGTTACACGGTATTATTCCTTATACATAATTGCAGTGAAGCCTTGAACTCAAACGCTGATAGTTTGTTTACCGCGGTTAGTTTGAAATCATTCTGGAGTAATTGTAATGTTGGTTGGTGCCTAATACTCTGCCTCTGGTCGGGCCCTGTAAAGTCCAACTGTTGGTTTTGTTTGCTCCAGCATTTCAGTTATTTCATGCTGTAGAGTCCGTATTCGTGTGATTTGTATGTTCTCGGAGATGCTGCACTGATAAGCTAGAAAGCTAGATATTCTTCACGCGTGCTGAACAGTTTTTGTCTCAACCCTGGCAGAACCAAGGGTGAGGATTGTGCCCCCCCCCCCCCCTTGCCAGTAAACAAAAATTGTACAGATCGTCCCAAGGCGGTTCTTCTGTGGTGGTTTATTATTATTTTGGTTCGACTTAAAGTTAAACTTTCCATGTGTGTATTGCTAATCTCTTTTTATTTTGGATAGCCGTTGATAACGTTACGGGACGTATCTAAGTTATTTGCATATTTAATCCACAAGTGGATTATCGAATGTATTACATGGTCTTATTTCATTCTCAGACGCGGCGTCATATGACGAATTTATGTATCTCACTGCCCTAAAAGTGGCGTTTCTTCGGTAACCGATCATTTCCATTTTGGTTATTTTATTGACCAAAGACTTTTCTTCAGCAAAAGGCTGTGGTTCTTAACCATTTGGACCACCAAATGGTGTTACTTAAGAGGCATAACATAGTGGAGCCGTTAAACAACGTGAAAATGTGTGTGGCTTTGATAGCCGGAGCCAAGACATACTTCCTATGATATTCCTGAATACCTAGATTAAGGTGACGTAAGATAATACGTATATTAATGTCTGACAATAGAAAGCAATGCGTTTATTAACTAATTTCAAAATGTTCTGTTTCCATTCTTCAAGGGTTTTATGCTCAACATACTCTCGCTAACACCATCGATTTCCGAATTCATTCAAGGGAGCTGCAATTTCTTCCCTACACTTATTGAAATCAATATCAGAAGGAAATCGGTATTTCTGTCCCCTAGAAATTATATTTCGCGATATTTCCAAATTCTCAACACATTATATGACCTGCTGCTGGAAAGCAATACACATGATTAATGATTAATTCCCTCCATTTCAGTTGCAAGTTGACGTTATGAGCATGAAATATAACCTCAAAATTGTTACGTTAATACTATAGGGCTGTATGTCCTAAGATTACGAAAAGACTTTTCCGTTCTTAATTATAGTATTACCTGACGTTTCACTGGTCTTGACTGTTTTTCAAATTTCCCTGACTTTTACCTGATGTAATGTGTGGATATATGTGCTCTTGTCCTCTTTCGTCGGCTGACTGTCATTACGATAACTCACCCGTGCGACATAGTGCATTTTTCACTTCTCCAAAATGGCTACTTTTCTGATGAAAATCGGTGATTTTTTTCTGGTTAATTCTCAAAACATAGGTTGAGGGTGCTCGTTAGAACCGTCTCAGAGAGTACGATTACCCACAACCGATGTCTTGGAGCAGAAATAAGAAAAATAATGTATACCCCCGTAAACCCCACTTTACGCTAAATAAAGTGGGGTTTAGGGGTCTTCATTTCACGGACTTGTTCACGTGATGGTCTTTTATCTTTGCTATTCCTTGGTGCCTTTATTTGTTTAAACAAGAATTTAGCCCCATGGCTATTATTAATCTTGGTAAAAATTCACCAGATGTAGCTATGTTCCAAATATCAAAGGCCTGGGCTTTCTGATTACAGGCAAGAGGGTATTGAAAGTTTTCCCTGTATTGATCTATGTAAACTAAGCGACCCCTTGGGCAGGGTCATTTTTGACTCCAGGGTTATTATTTGAAGAAGCTTAATAAAGGTCAACTAGTGATCGAATCCAAATATAAAATACCAAGGCCTTCTGATTTAAGAACAGAAGGACTGTAAGGTGTTCACAACATAAGTATGTGTAAAACAAGTGGGCCATTTTTAGACCCTGAACTTAAATTTCAACAATCTTAGTAGAAGTCCACCAGATGAAGCTTTGCACCAAATATCAACGACCTGGGCCTTCTGGTTTCGAACAAGAAGATTTTAAAGGCTTTCTCTAAATAGGACTATGTAAAACAAATGACCATAAGTTGAACAACCTTGGTAAAGTTCCACTAGGCGAGGTTATATGCCAAACATCATATGGCAGGGCCTTCTGGTTTCAGAAATAAAGCATTTTTACTGACTGCAATTTAAACAATCTTGGTATAGGTCCACTAGATGTAGCTATGTTCCAAAATTCAAAGGCCTATGCCTTTTGGTTTCGGACAGGAAGATGTTTAAAGTTTTTCCCTATATGGGTCAATGTAAAATCAAGTGAGACCCGTATCCAAGGGCTATAATATGAACAATCTTGCAGAGGTCCTCTAAAGGTCTATACCAAATATCAAAGACCCTGGCCTTTTCAGAAGATAATATTTTAAAAACGTTTTTCCCTACATTAGTCTATGGAAAATGTGGGCCCCTGGCCAAGGCAATTTTTGACCCAAGGGATATAATGTGAACGATCTTAGAAGAGGTCCTCTAGACGAAACTGTGTACCAAACATAAAACACCTGATCATTCTGGTTTTTGACGTTTCCCATATATATGTCTATATACAACATGTGGGCCATTAGACGGGGCCAGCCCAGGGTCCAGTTTTGGCACCAGAACAATAATTTCAATAATCTTGGTAGAGGTCATGTTTGGTCTCAGCACTATAATTTGAGCAGTCTTGACAGAGGTCCTTTGGATAAAGGTGTATCAAAGGCCTGGGCCAATAAGATTTTAAAGGATTCCCATGTATGTCTATGTAAAACAAGTTGATCCCTGAGCGGGACTAGTTTTAGCCGCAAGGATGTAATTTGAACAATCTAGGCAGAAGTCCACATGACAAAAATGGGTTTCAGGCACGAAGAGGTTAAACGGGTTTGTCTTATCTCTCATGTTCGTTGTCATGGAAACCAGAGGTCTGTATGGAATGAAATTCTTTGGACAGCTTTGAAAGAGGACCATTCAAACATTATTTCTGCCAGGTTTGGTCAGAAATGATTCAGTGGTTTAAGAGATGTCAAGTGGACCCTGGGATAGGGTCATATGTGACCCCGTGGGTATAATAAAAGGTTCATTAAACGAAGCCATTTACATTTAAAATATCCAAGACATGGTCTTTCGGGTTTCGAACAAGAAGATTTTCAAATGTTTATCCTATAAACGTCCTATACAGCATGTGGGCCCTGGTGCTGGTCTATGCTTGTCCCCGGGGCTATAATTTGATAGTTGCATAGATCTACTAGATGAAGGTGTATGCAAAATATCAAAGGCCTTGATTTTCTGGTTTCAGGCAAGAAGATTTTTGAAGGTTTACCCAATGTAAGTATATTTTTAACATATGGGCCCCGGAGCGGGAGCATTTTGGCCCCAGGGCTATGTATGAATTGAACATTTTTGATAGGAGTCCACGAGATACAGATGTGTCCCAAATATCAAAGGCCTGCTGGACTTTCTGGTTTCAGACAGGAAGATTTTAAACTATTTTCATTTTGTAAGCCTATAGAAAAAATGTGGGACTCTTGACGTAGCCCCCCCCCCCACCCCCCCGGGGGGGGGGGGGGGGCTATAATTTGAATACTCTTGGTAGAAGTCCACTACATAAAGTTTATGTACCGCATATCAAAGACCTGCGCCTTGTGGTTTCAGACAAGAAGTTTTTAAAGATTTTCTCTATATAAGTCTATATGTAAAACGAGTGGGTCAGATGTGAGGCCAGCTATCGATTGAACAGTCATGGTAGATGTCTACAAGATAAGCTTCATACCAATTTATCAAGACCTGGGCCATCTTGTTTTAAAGATGACGATTTTTGAAGGCTTTGTCTTATTTTCCCATATTTGTTGTAATGGCAACCAGAATTCTGCATGAAATGTAATTTGTTGAACAACCTTGAAATAGGACCACCCAAACATCATTTCTGACAAGTTTGTCAGAATCTGTTCAGTGGTTTTGGTAAAGATGTCGTTTAAAGATATTGTGAACGGATGGACAGCGGACGAAAGGCGACGACGCCGACGGACAGTGACCGATCACAGTAGCTTCCCCAGAGCCTTCGGCTGAGGTGAGCTAAAACCTGGTAACAAATTTAACTGTTTTTTTATCAATCGTACGATGAATGACCCCTCAAAATTTCTATTTCAAAATAGAAATGTAAGCAATGATCAGGAATCAACATACTTAAACCCAACTCCCATCAGAGACATCAAAGGGAAAGAAACACAAACATGAAAAAACTAGACCGTAATGGAAACATCAATAGTGGAAAGCCAAAAGGACAGTTGCTTTCCCACCAAATGGCCAGTTGGCTATCGAAAACAAAACGATATAAGCGATACACACACTCAAAGACAAACCATAACAAAAATAAACCACGACCGAAGAACCGCCTTGTAACGGTCAGTGAAAAGAATTTCACTGGGGGTGGGATGGGGAAGGGGGAGCTTACATCGATTTTACACAGGCGCAATCCTCGCACTTACTTCCGTCGCGATTTAGACAAATGATTTGCTCAGTCCGCATGATTGTCCCTTACTCATCAGTGCAACATCTCCGACAACACAGGACAAGGATGAAACAAAGGTAAGGACTTGACAGAAAAGGCAACAGCAAAAACACTGAAATGCTGGAGCAAAAGAAAACCAACAGTTAAAATCAGATCGGGCCGACCTGCGACAGAGCATCAGGCGTCAGCCAACATTACATAAAATCAAATCCTAACTGTCAGTTAGTCTTTACGCTGGAACCGTCAAAGAATATCGCATTACGTTACGAAAATACCCCTATGCCAAAACATTGTAACCTTTATCGCCGAAAAAATGAAAATTTTGAGATGAAAAATTGCAATAATTTTCTTATTTCAGCTCAAAATATAGATTGTAGGTACTTATTAGAACCGCCTCGATGAGGCGGTTCTAACGAGTACCCACAATCTATATCTTAGAGTAGAAATAAGACAAATAAGGTTTAACCCCACAAACCCCAGTTTTACTATATAAAAGTGGGGTTCGAGGGGGTCTAGATTTTATAAGCGTGTTTTCGTGATGACATTACAACCAGATGTGGCGTGGCGTATACTTGAACAGATAGAGACTTTTGAGACTATTCGTGTTTGCAAGGCTACTCATGCCCTCTAGCGTATACATGAAGAAATAGAAACTATGACATAGGTTTTATTGAGACACTTCATGGACAGTTCTGGAGTTTGCAAAGTAGAAGTTGAGGCAATGATCAGGAATCGATACAATTAACCCACAGCTCCCATCAGAGACACCAAAGGGAAAGAAACACAAACACTAATGGAAACGTCAATAGCGGAAAGCCAAAAGCACAGTTACTTTCCCACACAATGGCCAATAGGCTATCCAAAATAAAATACTATAAGCGACACAAACACCCAAAGACAAACCATAACAACAAAAATAATCCGCGACAGAAGAACCGCCTTGGAACCGTCAGCGGAAACGAATTCCACTTGGGGGGAGGGGGGGGGACTTAAATCGATTGTACGTGGTCACAATCCTCGCCCTTACTTCCGTCGTGATAAAGACGAATAATTTGTTCAGTCCGCATGAAGCCGCCTAACCCATCAGTGCAACATCTCCGTGAATACAAAAGTCAAACAACCACAGAGATGAAACAACGGTGAGGACTCAACAGCAAGAAACCACTGAAATGATGGAGCAAAAGAAAACCTAGGCGAGTTAGACTTCGATGGGCCCGACCAGAGACAATGCATCAGGTACCAACCAACATGAGCCTTTACGTTGGAACCGTCAAAGAATCTGAGGCCTGTCCCACAGGCGTGCAATTAAAGAGGGAAGCAAAGTTGTCAACCGTGATTGGGTTAACTACCATGCATGCAGTCTGTCGTATAACATTTATGTTGTACCCAATCTTTTTATACCGAAGAATGATTTACGAAATTGGGTGCTGAAGTCATTGCGGTATATATATTTTTCTGAATATATATACATGTACTAAGTCACCATAAAATTCGGGTTCCGATAGACCTTGTTGCAGAAGAGATTTAAGTCCAATATTGAATTTTGAAATTTAATCAGAATGACGTCTTTAAAATTTTGAAAAGGCTTTTCGTAGTTTATGGTACCGATAACCCTGATTAAGAAGTTTAGCCGTTAACAATGTATTACAAGTGTTGAAGTCAGTTACATGACTACACACTCTAGCAAATCGAATTAATTGCGATATATAAACGTTATAGGATGGCGCACGAGGGACATCACAATCCAAAAAAGGAAAATTTACAATATCAAAATCAAAATCATCGCGTTTATTATAAATTTGCAAGAAACAAACCCATCTATAATAGATAGATGTAAATCCAAAAACGGGGCCTCGTATCAGAAGAATTTGCATTATTTAACTGAAGTTCCGGCGGGGGGGGGGGGGGGTAAATTTGACTGATCAAACCATAGAAATAGGTATTATCAATATATAATAAATCAACCATATATCTAGATGTGGAGCTAAAAGCTTCAATGATTTCAGACTGATTTTCAGTAGAAAGGGACATCATGAAGTCTCTTTCATAACAGAACAAAAACAGATCAGCCACAAGTGGTGTGCAATTGGTACCCATCGGATTACCCACAACTTGTCTAAATAACTTAGTACCAAATCTTACGTAAATACTGTCAAGTAGAAAGGTGAGAGCTTCAAACACTTTCTGACATGATCATAAAGTATAATTTTTATGCTCTTCAGAAGTGAAAAAGGCATTTCTTACATTACATGCAAGATACAGGGAGTCTTCCCTATGAAATATCCATTCAATTAAATCATTAGGTTTTTCTTTTATAAGTTTTTCAAAACTGTTAACGCCCTCTAACGTATACATGAAGGAGTCTCTGTTTAAATGCGACTCGGTATAAACTGTACTGGAGTCTGGATTACTACTTACGCCATCTACCGTATAAGAGTATCGGTTTGCCGAGACTCCTTATAAACAGAACTTGACTTTGGACGACTTCTTACGCCCTCTAGCGGCGAATACATGGACGTATATAAACTGGAAGCCTCGGTTTAATTGCGACACGTAATAAACTGGACTGGAGTTTCGAATACTATTTACGCTCTTTGCGGTGAATACATCGACATATAGGAACCTTAGGTATCGGTTAAATTGCTACTCGTCATGTCTGGAATACATGTACTACTTACGCCATCTACCGTATACATGGACATCTATAAACTCGGAGTCTCCGTTTAATTGCGATTCGACATAACCTGTACTGGAGGTAATACTACTTAGGCCCTCTAGCGGCGTACGCATGGACAGATATAAAAAAAACAGAAGTGAAGGCAATGATCGGGAATCGAATGAAATAACTAGATAACATAATGGAAACATCAATAGTGGAAAGACAAAAGGACACAAAATGGCCAATTGGCTATCCAAAACAAAAAATATAAGGGATTCACATAATCAAAGACAAACCATAACAAAAATAAACACAGAAGCACCGCCTTGGGAGTCTCGGTTTATTGCGACTCTTTATAAACAGTACTTGAGTTTTTACGACTTCTTACGCCATCTAGCGGCGTATACATGGACAGATATAAACTGGGAGCCTCAGCTCAATTGCGAGTCGGTATAAGCTGCACTTGAGTCTGAAATACTACTTACGGCATCTACTGTATACATGGACAAATATAAACTGGGAGTCTCGGTTTAATTGCGACTCGGCATAAACTGTACTGGAGTTTGGACTACTACTCAGGCCCTCTAGCGGCGGACACATTGACAGATATAAACTGGGGGACTCGGTTTAATTGCGGCTCAGCATAAACAGTACTGGAGTTTCGAATAATACTTAGGCCCTCTAGCGCCGTATACACTGGGGGAATCGGTTTAATTGCGACTCGGCATAAACCGTAGTGTCGTTTGGAATACTACTTTACGCTCTCTAGCGGCGTATACATGGACAGATATAAACTGGGAGTCTCGGTTTAACTGCGACTCCGCATAAACTGCACTGGTGTCTGGAATAATACTTACGCCATCTACCGTATGCATGGACAGATATAAACTTGGAGTCTCCGTTTAATTGCGACACCGCATAAACTGATACTACTTTATGCCCTCTAGCGGCGTATACAAGGACAAATATAAACCGGGAGTCTCGGTTTAATTGCGACTCGGCATAAACTGTACTGGAGCTTGGAAATATTTAGGACTACGGTAATATTTCATTTTCTGATCAATGAGTCTGCATTATGGTGCAATGCTACATTGAAGGCCAATGCTAACAGTAATGACTCTGTTCAGACTGATCTGAGTCTACTTTGGTCGCACATTCTTTTTGTAGGTTGTGTCCTGTGCCGGCTCGACTGCATACGTTCTACCCATCCAGAAAACACACCTATTGAAATATATTGTACATTTTACCACCCAAAATCCTAAAATGTTCTGATAAAAAAATCCTGATCATTACGAAAACACGCCTATACAAATACATTGTAAACTTTACCGCCAAAAAAAAACACGAAAATTTTAAGATGAAAAATTTTGTTATTTTTCTTATTTCTGTTCTTAATATAGAGTGTGGATACTAGTTAGAACCGCCTCAATAAAATAGAACCGCCTCATTGAGGCGGTTCTAACGAGTACCTACAATCTATATTTTAGAGCAGAAATAAGAAATATAAGGCGTACCCCTGTAAACTCCAGTTTTACAATATAAAAGTGGGTCTCAAGGGGGTCAAAATTATATAGTCATTTTTTTCGTGATGGCTTTTTCATGTTTCTGATCAAGACATACATTGTGATTACGCGTTAGAACCCCTGTGTTTGAGCATAAATAAGAAAAAATAATGTATACCACTGGAAACCCCAGTTTTACTTCATATAAAAGGTCCATGATGGACTTGAATCGCTTACCTGTGTCATGATCGAACTTGATCAAGATACCGTCATGACAAACATTCTGGTATAGTTTTTGATCCAACATGGCCCATATTCAAATCTGATCAAGACATCATCAAGATAAACATTCTTGTATAGTTTCATGAAGATTGAAGCAACACTGTGGCCTCTAAAGCAATTTGACATAATGACCTAGATTTTGCTCCGTCTTGGCCTACATATATTCTCGGACCATGTCCATATAGATAGTATTACCAAAAAGGCAAATCCGACCCTAGATTCTCTTAAACGTAAAATTCGGGTCCATAACAGGGACCCCAAAGCCACAGCATATAAAACTCCTGTGTATCGTATAGTAATCTCCGGTTACCAATCTAGCGGCCCTGTGTTGCACCGATTCCAGTTTATAAGTATCTGTAGCCGTATATGGAGACCACACTGGAGATGAACACCCTAACTGGGTGGACAAGAGTTTTAAATGCTGTGACTTTGGGGTCCCTGTTATGGACTAAGCGTTATGGCCTATATTCGAACTTGACCAAGACAGGATCAATACAAATATTGTTTTTCGTTTCACAAAGACTAAAGCAATCTGAACAAGTTACCTAGTTTTTGCCCCGACATCAAGACAAACTCTGCTATAGTTTCAAGAAGATTGAAAGAAAACTGTGGTCTCGAGAGGGTGTACAAGGTTTAAAAACAATTTGACCTAGTGATCAAGTTTTTGATCCGACATGACCCACATTACAACTACAAGGCGAACATTCGGGTATAGTTTCATGAAGATTGAAGCAAAACTGTGGCCTTAAGAGGGTGAACAAGGCTTTTAAGCAATTGAACCTGATGACCTAGTGTTTGACGTTCGAACTTCACCCCACATATCATCAAGCCAAGCATTCTGTTAAAGTTTCATGAAAGACTGAAGTAACATTTCAGCCTCTAGCACAACATACATGTTCACGGCGCACGACGGACGTACGACGGACAAAGACTGATCACAATGGCTCACCTGGGGCACTTCGTGCTCAGATTAGATCATCACGAAAACACTCCTTTATAATTTGGACCTCTTAAACTCCACTTTTATATACAGTGAAACTTCGATGGCTCGAACACCGATGGCTCGTTTACCATGGCTGAGTCGAACCCATTCCCAAGCCCCTAGGGAAATCCTCTATATACGAAATAGGCGGGATAATTTAGGAGATTTTGTCTTTTATATTTCAAATGTATACTGTGTGTACTCATTAGAATCGCCTCAATGAGGCGATTCTAATGAGTATACACAGCATACATTTTTATTATAGAATACCGAAAAAGATGTACAAAAGTATCTCGTTATGCCTCCTGACAGTAACCCCAGTGGCTCTAACTACCCCTGTCTCGAACAGATTTGCGAGGTCCCTGAGGTGTTCGAGTCACCGAAGTTCGACAGTAGTGTGTACTCGTAAGAACCCCCTCGCCGAGGCGGTTTTAACGAGTACCCACAAGCTATGTTTTGAGCGAAAATATGAAAAATAGCAGGATTTTTTATAGGAAAATTTCCAATTTTTTTGGGTAGTAAAATTTCAAAATATTTGAATAGGCGTATTTTCGTGATGTAAACAAAAGGGGGTGAAAATATATAGGCATGTCTGCAAACTGAACCGGGGTGAAGATGACTCTGGAATCTGCTATAGTGTGATGGTATACTCGCAATTTCAAAAATAAAATTAACCCATTTAGTACCGGAAACCCTGGCAAACAGTGCAGGCCCAGAGCAGAGCGCGGCGTCTGATCAGGGCCTACACCGTTTGCAAAAAGTTCAGCTATTTTCCGAAAAGTTTTTGAAGAAAACTCGACCTGACACCCCTAAATTTTGAAATGGACTCCTGCTGAATATAAAGAGGAAGATTTCATTTGGTACAGAAAGGGCTAACCCTTGTCCTGCTGAGCCCGGATATGCCTTATTTTCCAAACAATGAAGACCATCTGATCAGGATCTACATTGTTTGCCATTCAGATTGTGAATTTGTTGCAATAATTTGCATCAAGTAATCTGATTGGTTGATAATCGGTAGTGGGTGTGGCATATATGAATATTCAGCAGGACAAGGGTTAAAGATCACAATGTTTGGGACAGAAAATAAAAGGAAAAAACTCATAGCTAGTACTGAATTATTTTATTTCTTCAATAAGCTTAAAGAAACAGTGTCTTGGACACGATGTTTAGCACAACACGTTTATAACAATACACATAGTAATACTTTAGTTCAAAACAACAGGAACATTTCGTTTAACATAATACATAGAACTCCAATTAAAGTCTGGATGAACCTTTTGATGTGTGCTTTTTCTAATTTTTGAACATAAACAGAAAATTATTCAGTTGTTTTCTCCCTATTTGACACTATATGGAAGTCCACACCTTACAATTTCATTTTGAAGAAATAATAAAAAGAAATCAAAATGGTCCATCCCCTTAACTGAAGGCTGAAAAAAAACATATACACTTGTCTCAGAGAACTCTACCGGTTGCACTAAATACCTACAAAAATAACGTTCTGTCATGCTCTGACATGCATCAGTAATCGCTAAGGGGAAATGCATATTCAGGGTACGTAACACTTTAAAATATGCGTCTGCCTTATCAATAGGGGTCTACTTTTAAAGGAAAGAATTTGCTCCTCGGGAGCATTTTTTTTTCTTTTAAAGGCAGACCCCTTTTAGAAGAGTCCGGATTGTAGGAAAGCCAAGAAAAAATATTTCATCTCCCTTGAAACGTCAGTCCTGTCTATATATACAGCAAAACTTCCTATATTCAGACAACCTTTGGGACTGCTCAAAAGTGGTTGAGGGAAACACAAAGAAAGAACAATTCAAACATTTAAAATATGCCTTTAAAAGCAGAATTATTCTTAATTGAAGCCAGTTCTAATAGCGGAATTTTCAATATTTTCGCTATGTATACGTCAGGGCTGTTCTAACGTGATTTTCATAACATTCGTACCGGTATTTAGTGTCGCCAGGTTCGGAGACAGTCACGTGAAAAAAAAAATGAATAGAGCGAAAGCATATATTATCCGCAGCAACGGAACATGTGTCTTGAGAAATGTGCGTACAGCAAAGACTCAGATAATCCAGCGCATCCCAGCGATCTGATTGGTCGTCGCCATCCGTTAAGTGTATGTACAATAGTTCATAGCTTTCCATTATTGTGGATGAAGGAGTTTAATTTGAGGTTTTGCTGAGACCACGTGTTTTAAGACATGTTTTCGCCTGATGCGTCTCATAGCCAGCAAGAGATTACGGAATTAGACACTCAAAGATTGACCGCCCTTAGGTGACCCCGTCAGGTATCACGATATCTTGACACTGCATTTAGTTGACATTGAGAATGATACAGTGAAATCCAACTACATGTATTAAGTCCAGCAAAAATAAAACACTAAAGACATGTCTAAAAATGCAAGTTCTTTTTTCTTTTTGCGTTCTACACACAGTGTCCTATAAGACACAGTGCATATAAGACCACCTTTGGGACTATTCAAAAGTGGTCATAAAGACCACTTTTGAACAGTCCCAAAGGTGGTCTTAAAGACCACTTTGAACAGTCCCAAGGGCGGTGTGGACGTAAGATGTTTGCTGTTTGTGGTCAGCTAGTGAAAACGTTGATCATCAGCTTCCTAGTTCACCTTAAGATTGATCGCTCAAAGATTCTCTAATTTCTTGATAATGGGTAGTTTCTTAATAATCGGTTGAAAAGATACTATTTCTACGAACTGATATTGAGAATAGTTTTGCCAACAAAGATTCTAAAAGCTTAGAACGAGGGTTTGAAAAGATGCAAAGCACCTGTTGAATAAACCATTCCAACCCCGAACCCACAATGTTTTGGAGTTAAAATATGATAAACCATTCCCTTAGAGCCATACTTTCTTCCGTATGTAATGCGATTTGCCGCCACACTTTTTCACAGACCTGGTTTAACATAGAAGACGCGGGGTTAGTTTAACTGGGTTAGCCCCTGACTGTCGAGACTATTGTTATCAATGACCTTGGCAAAGGTCTAACATACTGTAATGTTGCTCTTGTCAGATTTCACAGTGACGAAATAAATTTTTGAAACCAGTGTTCAAAAATGAACTTCAAAACAAGTATGTACGTATAGCTCTCTATATACAGTAACAAGATATGTAGATTCTCCATGATCAAAATTCAGTTTTTACATATACAAAGGAATGTCATCTATATTTATCATTGAGCTCCTTATCTTAGAGCTCTATGCGCCGTTCTCAAAGGTTCAACAGAAGTAGGCAAGTCAGTCGCCTTTCAACCCCAAGGATTGCGAATTCAATACTCGGCATCACAACATTTCTGGTATGGCTCCAAACCGAGTTTCCGAGTGCATATGATACAGAATAGATTTTGATAGGACATAAAATCTTAAACAACAGCAAACAGTTATTTTGAGAAAGGCAAGGTGCTTTAAAAATGGACAGAAAGATAACTATTCCTTTACATTTATGACATTGAAACGTGTTCACATACTGGTGTATGTTCTTTCGCGCGCGTCACATGACATCACACCCATGGGCTACACTGCCCCTCTTTTATATCTGCAGATGGTGTTTTTCTTAGTTCTGTTCTATATAAAGATTGTGGGTGCTCGTTAGAACCGCCTCATAGAGGCGGTTCTAACGAACACCCACAATCTTTGTTTCTCGTTAGAACCGTTAGAACCGCCTCATAGAGGCGGTTCTAACGAACACCCACAATCTTTGATTCAAGTTCTTAAGCCAAAATGAAGACTATAATGTTTGCCCTTGTAAAACCCACTTTTTCCCGATATAAAGTAGAGATTACAAGGGTATTCATTACACGGACATTTTAATGTCACACTTGTAAACTCCACTTTCTAAAAACGAAATTGGCGGTTTATTATCGTTTAATCTGCGTTATTAAGGAGATTCTAATGAGCACCCACAGTTCATATTTGACACAGAACTATGGCCAATATTAAATATTTTTCTAGTTCTGCACTGCAGCACAAGGATATGTATCGTTATGTAACAATCTTGAAGGAGAAGGATATTTAAGATGTCAAACAAAATTATTGCAATCAAAAATGAAATTGTTAATAATAAGCTAACCCCATCTGGAAATCATTTAAAAGCAAGTTATTTAAACAAAATGAGATGATAAGTAATTATCTTGTATATAATACTGATGACATTTATTTTACATAATTTACAAATAAAATAATGAGTGATATCGCCTGTTACGGTGTAACCTATTCCTGAAAAAAAAACAACAACATAATTTTGAAATGATATATCGCCTTTTGATACATTGCTTAACCCTTGTTCTGCTGAGCCCGGATATGCCTTTTCTTTGAAACAATGTAGATCCAGATCAGATGGCTTCTGAAGAAGCCATCTGATCAGGATCTACATTGTTTGCCATTCAGATTGTGAATGTGTTGCAATAATTTGCATCAAGTAATCTGATTGGTTGATAATCGGTAGTGGGTGTGGCGTATATGAATATTCAGCAGAACAAGGGTTAACATTCCTAGAGGAATCCTAGTAACGCAATAAGCAAGAATTTTGCAGTTCGTAACTATTTTTCCAGAGAAAATAAGGTTTGGCGTCCGCTGTCTGCTAGGCTTGTCATGACACATGAAAAGCCCAGCAGACGATTCACATGAAATGTCAAGCCTTATTTTCTGTAAAATAAATAAAGAAAAAAAATTGGTGTCAGTTCATGTTGACTTAGGCGTCCAAACGGCCACAAACCGTGTCCAGTGGCAATAAGTTCAAGATTTTACAAAGCGAAACAAAGGTAGGCCTATGTTTCTTACTGACGGCCCCCGCCCATAGGGGCTTAAAAAAATATATGGGCTGCATGATGCTTCCACGCAGAGCTGAATCCGGTCCGCACAATAGTACTGGTAAACCGCTTAGAGGATCTAAGCCTGTCCAGTAACCGCGGTGCGAGGCGGACCATAACCCCTATTGGTTTCATTGGGCGACAGGGCTTGAGCTGTCATTTCATCTCAATGTCGGGTAAAAGTCCCACAAAATTGGAAGCAACGTCTCCAAAATGACCTTTACAGTGTTGACGGGGACGTTAAATCTCAAATCAAACAATGTTTCTTACTGCACTTTAACATAAAATTTTCAACAAATCATATAAAAACAATCATTGTATGGATGAAGAACCACCGTTACTATGGTAACTATGGATCATTTATAAAGAGATCAGAGGAAAAACACATCTATAATGACAAAAATGCAATCTTCCCTTGCTCTAAGGGGAAAGAATACACTGTTCGTTGAGGCAACACCTGCGAAAGAATTTCTGTCTTCCATGATGACAACAGGGGTTTACCCTTAAGGGGAAAGAATTCTTTCCTTTAAGAGTAGGCCCCCTTTTACAGAGTGGATACGTTTACAGGAAAGCCTACAGGAAGTAACGGAAGTTGTGTCCCTTTGAAAAATGGCGGGAAACTAAATTGTGTCAGGTGGTCCATTCCATTTAATGAGAATGCATTACACTGTGTTCCAAATTCTGGCTATATCAGTCTCGTCACAAATAAAACCAGTAAAAATGCTAGATTTTGATAAGAAAAAAACGCCATTTTACCAGCATCACGAAAACACGCCTATATAAATTTGACCCCTTTGAACCCACTTTTATATAGTATAACTGGGGTTTACAGGGGTAAACCTTATTTTTCTTATTTCTGCTCTAAAATATAGATTGTGGGTACTCGTTAGAACCGCCTCGATGAGGCGGTTCTAACGAGTGCCCACAATCTATATTTTGACCAGAAATAAGAAAAATATCACAATTTTTCATCATAAAATTTTCATTTTTTCGGCGATAAAGGTGGTAATGTATTTGTATAGGTGTGTTTGCGTAATGCTGATGATACTAAGGTGCTGATTAG
The DNA here is from genome assembly GCA_963580285.1 of Lucinisca nassula. NCBI lineage: Eukaryota > Metazoa > Mollusca > Bivalvia > Lucinida > Lucinidae > Lucinisca > Lucinisca nassula. The sequence goes on along the minus strand of OY757018.1, from coordinate 62,649,922 downwards.
ACCGCAAGAATGCGCAGGCTGTTATACAGCTGTGCTGTTCAGAACGGTAAAACATTTTTTCTCGAGACGCGGCCCATGTGCCTCATTGAAACTAAATCAAAATCCAAACACAGGCATATCATGACAAGACTTGCGAAGTTTCATAATATAAAAAAGACACACGACACTGTTGCTTTTTTTGTGCTTCCCTTGAAAAATAAAGACTCCCTTATCAGCTCCATATTTTCTGTACAAAGTGGAGTTTTTGGGGGATTCATGGACTGCTAATGCAATAATACATTTAACTTCTTATTATATTCTATTCTATTCTATTCTACATTCTTTTCTGAAGATCAAATGTAAAAAACGCATGTTTAAAACAAGCAACAGTAATGCAAGTATACTTATTGCCATTAAAACTGCAAGAGTAGCACACAGTTTACGCCTTTCGTTTTAATACTTGCAACAATATAGCGTAGATCATATGCCACAGAAAGCAACATCTGATCAGGGTCTACATTGTTTGCCAGTGTATTTTTATTATGCTAAACCATCACGCAAACACGCCTGTATAATTTTGAACCCCTTGAACCTTTCTTTGATGTAGTAAAACTGGGGTTTACCCCTGGTTTACAGGGGTGAACCTTATTTATCTTATTTCTGCTCTAAAATATAGACTGTGGGTGCTCGTTAGAACCGCCTCATCGAGGCGATTCTAACGAGTACCAACAATCTATATTTTGAGCAGAAATAAGAAAAATATTACAATTTTTCATCTTTAATTTTCAATTTTGCGGCGATAAAGATTACAATGTATTTGTATAGGCGTGTTTTCGTATCACACGTTGACGTTTTTGGAAGTCAGTGTAGCTATTAGTTGCAGAAGTAATGGCGTTAAGTATAATTATGGGCTGGTTTAGAACCAGTTATGGTGATAATGAGGATGAATATTATGATGCATTTCCTACATAGCACATTTGTGTGATTAAATTACTACACAATAACAGTTATGATGTTATTAAACACAATCCATATTCTTTAACTTCTAAACGTATAGAGAGTATTTTTACCAAGTTTACCTTTTTTTTGGCGCTTTTCCCCCCGACGACATGAGCAGTGATCACTTTAACCAGTCTGCACAATGAACACCGTTGAAAAGTCCTTCTTATGTACAGAATGTTTACGTATCTGTCCTCGAAATCATAGACTGTGGGTGATCGCTAGAACCGCCTCACTGAGGCGGTTCTAGCGAGCACCCACATTCTATGATTGCCGACTGTGGCGGTTCTAACGATCACCCACATTCTACGATTGCCGCTGAATGAAGAAAAAATTCAAAATTTATCTTCCTGATGATCTGATTTTTGGCCAATGAAAGGGTTCACTGTGTTCACAGAAGTGTGTTACCCTAACGGCGGTGAACTCAAGCAGGTTCGGATGAAGCGATTAAAGAATATGAATTAAACGTACGTTGCTGTTATACAACTGATATAAACAAATATTCAAGAACTATTGACGTTTCTCTTTGAGAGAGTATGCAATGAAAATGTAACAAGTGGATGAAAAATATAACACTTTGGCAATCTTCAAATCTGACTATGTCCATATTCTTTGGAGTATGGCAGAGACTCCCGGTAGCGGGTAGAAACTCTAAGGCAGAACACTCTGGGTGCAGGTTATTCCCAGTTTCAGAGCAAGATGGACACTCTGAATATAATTCCCTAGTACATGTATATGAATCCCTGGCTAGGCAGGACGAGGTTTGGCAATGCCCTGTCTCTTACGTACAATGAAAAGGAGTTCTTCTCTGAAAGGGAAATAGTTTCTGAAGAGAACCTTTTCATACCTGACCCCTGTTCGCACAGGAGACAGAACTAATTTTTATTGAAAAAGTTGGATACCCGGAAAACGTATCCATCCCCATATAACGGAGGTTTGAGTGGTCAGTACCTTAACCCTTGTCCTGCTGAGCCCGGATATGCCTTATTTTCCAAACAATGAAGATCCAGATCAGATGGCTTCTGACGAAGCCATCTGATCAGGATCTACATTGTTTGCCATTCAGATTGTGAATTTGTTGCAATAATTTGCATCAAGTAATCTGATTGGTTGATAATCAGTAGTGGGTGTGGCATATTTAAATATTCAGCAGGACAAGGATTAAGGCAGCTACGTCAGAACTCAAAACACAGGGGAAGTAACTTAGTCGGAATGTTCTACCTTGAGTTTCTCACATGCTACACCAGCCTCCTACACTAACAAGAACAATGAGGCCAACGCAAGAGAAAAGGTTTCTTATCATTCTCAAATTTATTTGTTTGTGATGATGTTTTACGTCCCCGTCAACACTATTTAGGTCATTTTGGAGACGTTGCTTCCGATTCTGTGTGACATTTTCCCGACACTGAGATGATATGACATCTCAAGCCCAAACGCCACGGCTGACTCGCACCACTTTTCCTGGGCAGGCGTAGACCTAAGAGGTCAACCAGTACTCATGTGTTGACCTCATGTTCGGTCGATTTCAGCTCTGAGTGGAAAGCAAATTCAGCCAAAGTTCTGACAAGCCTGGGCTTACACCTTGTCGCTTATGCGATTAGTTACCTTTCTCCACGAGCTGGCTCATTTACACAGTACATCCCACCGGGCAAATAACGTTTACGCAACGTCTTATCAACGTCGATGCAACGTCATGACGTTGCATCGACGTTGATACGAGGTTGCCTACACGTTCTGTGCCGGCTACTTCAATATCTCATGAACACACAAAAATATGGATGACTTTCTAAGTCTCTTTAATGTGATTAAGAAGCAGGTTAATTGTCTGTCGCCTATAAAAGAAAGCAAAACTCTTTCAGTCCAAAAATCCATTCCATTTACAATTCAAAAATACAAAAAAGACAAACATGAAGTTATGTTCTGACTGAAAATAAGCGTTTTGTTTGTTTGTTTTATTTTTTTTTCCATACAGAGAGAGACAAAATTGAGTTAATTTCTCCAAAAATATAAATTCGGAGAATTCCATTTCCTAAACAAAATATTGCAGCGTGACATGCGAAAATTTGTCAGTGCGCGACAAAATCTACAATAAGACATGTTCGACCAGCAAAGACTCGAGATTTGCGTGCACATCCATACATTGTTTTTTTTTTTTTTTTTTTGGGGGGGGGGGGGGGGGAATAAACATAAAGTTAACCAGTCCGTGTGATGAACACCCTTCTAAACACCACTTACATGTAATATATAGAGATAAGTGGAGTTTACGGAGGTTTACATTATTTCTTATTACTCAAAAACATAGATAGTGGGTACTCGTTAGAACCGCCTCGTTGAGGTGGTTCTAACGAGCACCCGCAATCTATATTTGAACTATTATTTAAAAACAAACAATATCAAACTTATTCATCCGAAAACTGCCAGATGACATCACTTCACGGCTATGTAAGCGTCATGACTACATGCGAGTAGATCGGGCATATCTTTGTAGGTTTTGTCGTGCGTTGACTCCGATGCTTCCGACACGTGTCCACAGCAAAGAGTCAAGCAGTCTGGTCAGTCTGCGCATTCGTGCAGTCTGGCCAGTCTTTACTGTGCGCTGTGTGGATGTCGGTTGCCAACAGATAACACCAAGTACCGTACATTCACTAAACACTCGGACAAACTCATATATAATTTACTCAAGGGAAAATGAATACTGTTTTAAGGACAATCGCTTTAATAGTGGCAATGCAGTAGGCCCAGTTAAACAAAGTTGGCCGGCTTGAGGTGTAAAACAACTTGACCCTAGAGAGCCATTTTTGCAAAAACACACCCCTCCCACTAGAACTAAACCCCTATGAAAATGAAATCATACTAATCATCCTGTGGCATACAGTCGGTTGAGAATCACCATTGGTAACTAATCCGAATCTCGGACCCATCACTTACTATTGTATTGATGGGTCCGGGTCCAAATACGTCACGTACTATTTTAGGTACATTTAGGTATCGCCATGTAAATTTTGGGCATTTCCATTTCCAAGTTTTGGGGGCGTCAGATTTGTTTTATCTGTTGCAAGTTTCACAAACCTTACCCTTTAGCTAACTTTTATAGACCCTGATCAGTCGACACCGCGTTATGCGTCATCTGATCAGGGACTACACTGTTTGCCGTTTTATGTTTATAAGGGTTGACTCAAGCTCTCAGCACACTGTGTAGTGATCTAGGACATTTGTGGGTGGGGTGTCCGAGTGTGTAGTGACATTTTAGTAATAAATATGGAATGTTTTTAAGGTAAACAAAAAGACACGGTAACAGACAAGGGAAATATTCGGCGCTAACTACGGAATATTTTCCAAGGAATCAGCTAACACAAGTGTGCCTGGCCACATTCATGGGTTCTTTAAAACTTGATGATTCCCTCTGTAAAAGGGCTAACACTTACAGGGGACCCTTTCCTCAAGTGAAAAATCATATGGGCCCCGTCAAGCGATTTTGGTACTTATCGCCTATGCGAGCAGCGAAGGTTCAGGCGAGCCTGCGCATCCGCGCAGTCTCGCCAGAACCTTCGCTGCTCGCTCATACAAGCAGTGAATCAAGAGGAACCTTCAGACAGAAAGCCATATCCCTGACCCCTCTGAATGGCTGGGCATGCGCAGTTAAAATTTGTCATGACGGGAATGCTCGAAGGCACAAATTCGCTTGGCGGGGCTCATATGATAAGAGACAGGAGACGCAAAAATATATGACCGAGTTCCTGCCCATGAAAGTGTCCTCCTTCATATTCCCATTGGCCTATTTCCATGCCAAGTTCGGCCACAGCTCCAGATAAGGCGTGGGAGCCTGGTGAGAATTATTATTGAAATACAGTAAAACCTGTCTTAGTGGCCACCTCTATTAAACAAGCAACCTGTCTTAAGCAAGCATGCATGCAGTTCCCGAAAAAGGAAAATGCATTAAATTCACCTGTGTTAAGCAAGCACCTGTCTTAAGCAAGCACTTTTTGAATATCCCATAGTTGGTTGCTTAATACAGGTTGGACTGTAGTTCTTTCTTATCTCTACATAAAAACTTCTGTTGTTGGAACTTGTTAGAAGCGCCTCGGCGATTCTGACAAGTTCCCATGTTATAGGTTTCTGAATAGGATAAACAAAAATCAGCCCTTAATTAATCCTCGTTACCCTACCTCCGACCCCACCCAACTACATTACAACCCCTTACCGGGAGCTATGGTCTGGTGCAGCAATTGCTTCTCGTTTAGGCATGAACTATTCTAAATTCTCCTTTTTGCAAAGACGTCGATTCAATTTTCACAACCACAAATTTCTAACTACTCATTTATTAACTCTTTCAGTCCTGATTTTCTTTCAGCCCCCACTCTTCCGAATGTCTATTGTTTTTAATCGTTGTCCTGCTGAACCCAGATATGTCTTAGCTTTCAAACAATGTAGATCCAGATCAGATGGTTCATGATCGTCATTGTTTGTCATACAGTTTATGAATTTGTTGCAATGATTTGTATCAAGAAATCTGATTGGTTGATAAGCAGTGGCGGGTGTGGCATATTTAGATATTCAGCAGGACAAGGGTTAACAGAGGTTTAGTCAAAACCCGAGATTAACTGGCAAGTAGCGTTGCTGAGCCGACTAGTCTGTATCTGCTCTATTTGCCTAGTCATGCTGTTCGAGCATTATGAAACACACCCGTGCGACATAGTGCATTTTTTCACATCTCCAAAATGGCTAATTTTCGGATGAAAATCCCAGGTATTTTCTTATTTATACGCCAAACATAGGTTTGGGTACTCGTTAGAACCGCCTCGACGAGGCGGTTCTAACGAGTACCCACAACCTATGTCTTGGAGCAGAAATAAACAAAGATCATGTATACTCCCATAAACCCCAGTTTTCTTTACATAAAGTGGGTTTTAACTGGGTGTTCATTTCAAGGACTTGTTCACACGAGGATACAGGACAGAAAGAGTTAATATACAACAAAAATAAGCCGAATATCTCTATAATTTACGACTGTGTATTGTCATAATAATGAGTATTAATGTCATAATTTACTCATACTTTATATTAAACTCGACTAACTTTTTACAACTAGGCTAGTTAAGAAACTGTCACGTCATGCTAACAAGTCTGTGTAATTAACACCCACCAAGTATATGTGCTCTTGCACCCACCTATACCCCCTTCATATACAGGAAACTGGAGTTTACAGTGGGAATACATTAGCTTGCTTATGTCTGCTCAAAAATCTAGATTTTGGGCACTGGTTCTAACTGGCACCCACAATCTATGTTTGGAATATAATAAGAAACATATCACAATTTTTCGTCAGAAAAGTTAGCATTTGGGAGATACTAAGTCACACGAGTTTGTTGTCATAATGCTTTCCCTGGTTATTGCTCAAGTCACAAAATTCACAGTATTTGCCCTTGATCGGTAGGTGTTTGATGTGACCTTATTAGTCCACAGGGTCGTAAAATTAATAATACAAAGCGTAAGTTATTGCTAACAACAAACAAGTATGTAGTTATTCCAAGAGTGGGTTCGACATGAAGGGTAAATATGGGCCGCGTCAAGCAAAAAATGACTTCGGGACATATGCACCTAGCGAAGACTCGGATCAGTCTACGCAGACTGATCAGAGTCTTCGCTGTGAGCTGTACGAGTGCCCATTGACACATCAATTAGACTGAACAGATATGCCCCAGCAGACACACGTCGCTTAGGCAACGTCAAATCAACGTGATGTGACCTTACATAAACGGCCTGACGTTGCACGGACGTTGATGTGACGTCACAAGTACGGCATGTGCCCGCAGGGGCACTCCTGGCGTCCTCAATGTGCGCCCATACTACGTACTCGAAGAAATATTTTCGCTTATACTGAGCTCAGATGGTCAGAGATGTTTCTAGATTGCTGCCATTTACAATTTGAGCATAAAGGCTATCACCACTGGTGCTCGAATGCTTACGTCTGAAATCCAAATATGATTACGTGATAGTAATGAGATTTCAAATGAAAAAAAAAATAGTTTTACAACATGAAAACCTGATAACCATGGTTTAGAATCATTGGTTACAATAGTTTTGTGGTTATGCGTAAAGCGCCCCCCTTATTAATGAAACACTAAAATATTCCCAATCCGTGTCCAGAATCCGAAGTGGAATGTTCCATCTTTATGCTGGACGAGTGCATCTGTTCTTTCAGGGTACCATTTGGGTTTGCTTTAATATTTTAGAGGTTTGTCACTATCACTGTTTTTTTTAGGTTCGAGTCCCGACTCCTATACTCATTCGCGGACGCAGAAGCAGTTCTGGATGTTATAACCACAGTGAGCACATCTTAATGACTGTCGTCACCATGACGTCAACTTCCCAGTAAGCATTCTACATAAATCTACAGCGGGCCGTTAGCGGCCCGTCAGGGTAGCTGACGGGCCGCTAACGGCCCGCTGTAGATTTATGTAGAATGCTAGCAGGGTTTAGTGTTCAGACTTAAATACTATAAAACAACAACAACAAAATATCAAACGAAATCTTGAAGCAAAAGTTCACTTACTAAACGTATTGACGTTTTCTTTCAGAAAGACTAGCATCTTATGAATAATCATTATTGTATTGCCATATACGGCCAGTTGAAGGATCCTCCGCTCAGTAACATATCACGGATCAAAGTTTCAATTGGTGTTTTCCCCACCAGTCTCACGAAGAACAGCTGTTCGATGACCTGCGCACTGACTGTCCTTAGAGATGGTAGGCGCAGGAGGAGTTTACCAAAGCGAGTCGGCTGATTTGGGTACTGACTTCTGCAATACTCTTCTAAAGCGCATTGGGACTTTTCTTGAATACTTTCTATATGGTTGTTGTCCGACAGACCACACGCATCTGAAAAAGAGCAGAACATAATTTAAATAGTCTTGCCCCTTATATTATTTTGTTTTGGATAGCCAATTGGCCATTTTGTAGGAAAGTAACTGTCGTTTTGGCTTTCCGCTATTGATGTTTCCATTTGGGTCTAATTGTTTCATGTTTATGCTTCTTTCTCTTTAGTGTCTCTGATGGGAGCTGTGGGTTAATTGTATCGATTCCAGAACATTGCCTTCTCTCCAATTTTTCAAACACAGATAAGGCACCCCATCTTACTTATTTTTCATCGACGTCGATCAGCACTCATTGGTAATGATTTTTTATATAAAAATAAAACATTTTAAAGTGACCAGATTATCATGTAGTCAGTCTAAATGTTGAATATTTTTTTTTTCTGACAGATTATAACAGGAAGAGTGACGATGACAATCAAGGGATATTTTGTCATATTTCTTCATCATATCTTGTATTGTCCGTACTTGTTAGAATCGCCTCATTGAGGCGATTCTAACAAGTACTGGCAATACACGCTTCCGAAGGCATCCTTACTGTCCCTTTAATCTGTAACGATTTCTACCACATTCATGCATGCCCGAAAAGGGAGAAAATTCACTTGCATCCTCATATATTTTTACAATCTAATTAAACCTGCACTACAAAATGTAAGAAGGAAGTGTTATTTTCGTCTCTTTAAGTGGACGTCTTGATATTCAAGCAGACATCAATTGACCTTAAATAACAAAACTTAATAAGAACCGTATATTGCATAAACTCATGCAGATAATGCAGATAAAGTTTTAAAGTTTCAAAAACGTGAGTTAGGGTGCATGTGGCTTGGTGGGTGGAGTCTGTGTGTGTGTGTGTGTGTGTGTGTGTGTGTGTGCGCGCGCGCGCGCGTGTGGCGGGGGGGGGGGGGGTGCTGACGTGGACCAGTGTCCATGCTGTTGTTTTAAGTGAATGTGTGTGTGCGTGGGGGTCCCTTCAAAAATGAGTTATGATGAAAAATTGCGATTATTATCATTATTATTGTTATTATTATTATAATCATTATTGCTGCTACAATAATTATTCTTCAAACAAAGATTGAGGGTACTCGTTAATTAGATATAGATGGCGCCCGACTCTTAGGTGGTTCCAATTCTAACAACATGTGGAACCCAACAGGCACTCAACGTTGAACTAACGTTGAATCGTTGAGTCAACGTTTTGTGCCTGCAGGGAAGAAAATAATTTCAAGTAAAGTTACAAAGGAATAGCAAGCATGGCAAAGTCCTCAAATTTCACCATCTCGTATACAAAAAAAGCATGGTTTTAAGACGATAAAGAGTACTATTTCATGTAAAATATATATTCAAGCAAACGAACTATGTGTGGCAATCAATAGCCTCTAGTTACCTCGGAATTCGATAATCATAATGGCAATTCAGATTTCACACATAACTACATTCGTCTGCTAAATGAAGAACATGTGGGTTTTCGATGCATTTGATAAAATTTGTTTAGTCTGTGTTTTTTTTCTCTTGTTTTTTTTTTTTTTCTTCCTAAAAGTGTAGAATGACGGCATCTTGTCTCAACGTTAAATTTCCGTGATTTTACAAATCAGCGAAAGTAGATCATTTGAGCCCCACCAAGCGAATTTGTGTCTTCGAGCTTTCCGTCATGACAAATTTTAACTGCGCATGCCCAGCCATTCAGAGGGGCCAGAGATATGGCTTTCTGTCTGAAGGTTCTTCTTGATTCACTGCTTGTATGAGCGAGCAGCGAAGGTTCTGGCGAGACTGCGCGGATGCACGCCTGAACCTTCGCTGCTCGCATAGGCGATAAGTACCAAAATCGCTTGACGGGGCCCATATGCCGATTGGCACTGTTTTTCAGCCCACTGAACCTATATAGTCGAATAATCAGGCTTGGGTGTGATGCAGAAGTATTCTGCACAGTTGTCCCATCCGTCGCCATAAATGTCGTTACCGGAAACTAAAATGATGTCGACTAAGTGGTTGTCTGTGAGAAACGTTTGAAAGGCGGCCTTTTAACAGGTCCGCGGAATAAACACTCCAGAACACCCCCCCCCCCTTTCTGTAGAGAAAAGTAAGGTTCACATTGGTATTCATCTTCCTTTTTTGGTAAAAAAAAATGATTGGGGGTACTCGTTAGAATCGCCTCCACGAGGCGGTTCTTACGAGCATATACAATCCATATTTGGAGTAGATACAAAATACAAGAAAACAAATTGTACAAAATCATTTGGGACACAAAAGGTTCTAGAGATGAGGAAATGAATACACCTTCAGGGGAGGCAACTTCTGCAAAAATATTTTGTCTGGGGTAAGTCTTAAAGCAATGGATTTGCTCCTCAGGAGCAAATTCTTTCCGTTAAGAGTAGACCCCTTTTTCGCTGGGCCAGGCTTATAGAAAAGAAAAACATGAAGTCCTGAAAGTTGTCTCCATATGAAAAACGGCAGAAAAAATCCGCTATTAAGACCATCTAAAATTGAAGACTAATTCTGCTTTAAAAAGCTTTTTGTGAAGGGATCACTTAATTTTCCTTTGTGATTTCTGCCCACAGTGTCCTCTGGTCATGGACCACCTTTGTGACTGTTCGAAAGTGGTCTTTTTCGAAAGTGGTCTTAAAGACCACTTTTGAACAGTCACAAAGGTGGTCTTAATATAGGAATTTTACTGTATATCGTAATGTGGGGTAGAAACAGCGAAAACAATAAAATCTCTTAACGCGGGTGGATATACAATAGCGAGAGTGGCGCAGGTGCCTCATTCCATTTGTTCTGAATTTATGATGATATTTATGAAACTGTCATTCGCTTTCTAGTTGTTCTAGTTTCAAAGCTCAAGAAAAAAAAAATGAAGAAAAATAATAAATATATATCACAAAGCTAACAAAAACAATTTAACAGGGATCTGAAATATTCTTTAGGTTTTCTTTCAACATGTTAGGACGACTGTGTCATGTAGTCCACCATGTTAACATCAGAGCGCAGTGTCCGACTGTGTGCAAAACGGTGCCAAAACCTTTAGCTATTTTCAAAATACATCTTCAAAAACAACTGATTTTGACTCTCCTATATTTCAAAATGGACTCTGCTATATGGGGATTTCATTCAGTTCAAAATGGGGACATAACTCTAAGTAGCGATTGTAAGCGCTGGACTTGATGTACACTTTCTTTGCCTATCTTTGTTTAACGATCGGTTGATACGAGTGAAACGCCCCGCACGCCTATACAAATACATTGTTACATTTATCGCCGAAAAAAATGAAAATTTTAAGAAGAACAAGAGGCCCATGGGCCACTATGCTCACCAGAGCTCAGGTGGGCACTGCCCAATGACAGCCATGTATTTTAACATGATACCATTTTAATCTACCAATTATAAAGTCTCCCAAATGAACCCCTATATCCAAATGAGCATCCATATGGACTCAGTATCTAAAACATTAGGCCTTTTATTAAGTAGAGGGTGTAGGGCATGGACCCAATGGAGCCCTGGTTGGTATCACTAAATGCGTCTTATTATAAGGAATGAGAATATATATGGTGTAGCAGTGGGGATCTGTATACCGGAGTTATAAGGCCGTTAAGCAGTGGAGGGGCTGGGGCATGTCCTGTTGATCCCAGGAAAGCCCAAGATTGTTGTCCCTATAAGGACCAAGAATATATATATATATATATGGTTTATGGGTGGGACTCTGAATGGTTTCTGATATATGAGGCCCTTCTATGACGTGGAGAGGAGAGGAATAGCCCCTGCGACCCCCAAGTGGGTGTGCTATTGATAAGGAAAAAGAACATATATAATCATGGGGTGGGTATTTGAATGTTTTTTTACGGAAATATATGGAGGGGCAGGGCCCACTGCCCTAGCACAAAGTGACCCTCAGATTGGTGTGACTGAATGAGTCTTAACATAAGGAACAAGAATATTATAGTTTATGGGTGGGGATCTGAATGATTTCTGAGATATATGGCTTTTAATGAAGTAAAGCAGTTGGGCATGACCCAGGCAGTCCGGATGACTCCCAAGCTAGTGTTATTTGAATGTGTCTTATCACAAAGAAGATAATTATATATGGTTTAGGGGTGGGGTTCTGAACAGTTTCTGAGATATATAGCCTTTTGTGAAGTGGTGGGTTGGGGCAAGGCCCTGGCTTGACCCGGAAGACCTCCAGGTTGACGTCAATGAATGTGTCTTATCATAAGGAACAACAATATATATGGTTAGAGGTAGGGATCTGTAAGGTTTCCAAGATATCATAAGAAACAAGAAAATATGAGTTTTTGGGGCGGGGATCTGAATGGTTTCTGAGATAGATGGCCTTTTGTGAAGTGGACGGGTGAGGCAAGGCCCCGGCGCACCCAGGAAGACAATTGGTGTCAATGAATGAGTCTCTTCATAAGGAACAAGAATATATAGGGTTTAGGGGTGGGAATCTGTAAGGTTTCCAAGATATTGGGCCTTTTATAAATGGAGGGGGTGGGGCATAACCCCGACACAACCCGGGGGACCCCCAGTTTGGTGTCACTGAATGCGTCTTATCATAAGGAACAAGAATATATATGGTTTTGGGATGGGGATCTAAATGGTTTCTGAGAAGTTGGTGTCAGTGAATGTATATTTTCATAAGGAACAAGAATATATATGGTTTAGGGGTGGGGATCTGTAAGGTTTCCAAGATATTGGGCCTTTTATGGAATGGAGGGGGTGGGGCATGACCCCGGCACGTACCGGGGGACCCCCAGGTTGGTGTCACTGAATGCATCTTATCATAAGGAACAAGAATATATATGGTTTTGGGGTGGGGATCTGGATGGTTTCTGAGTTATAAGGCCTTTTATGAAGTGGAGGGGGCGGGGGATGGCCCCAGCTTAACCTGGGGGACCCCCATGTTGGCATTAAAGCATATGGCTGAGAGACATTTACTCAAAGAACATTTCTATAAAAGTTTTGTCAAAATATCTGCAATAACTTGGCAGCAAATGCCATTTTTCAATTTTCCCCATTATAAGTCTATGGAAAATCTAAGTTGCCATAGCAACCAAACTAAAGAGCCAAATTTTATAAAAAACACAAAACCTATAAAGACAAATATGGTGAATATTTCCAAAAACTCTCAGCCTAAGAGAGCATTCGGTTTCTTAGGAGATGATTTTTGAAGTATTTTTTTTATATTTTTTTTATTATGGTTTCCATGGTAACCAATAGAAATGAGCAGTAGGCCTAAAATCATATGGCAGATAGTAGATTCAGATTGCCTAAGGAACATTTCTATGAAAGTTTTGTCAAAATATCTGCAAAGGGTTGGCAATAAATGCCAAATTGCAGCCATGTATTTTAACATGATAATCATTTTAATCTGCCAAATGAACCCCCATATCCAAATGAGCATCAATGTGGACTCAGTATATGAAACATTAGGCCTTTTATGAAGTAGAGGGGGTGGGGCATGGACCCAATGGAGCCCTGGTTGGTATCACTAAATGTGTCTAATCACAAAGAACAAGAATATATATGGTTTAGCAGTGGGGATCTGCATGGCTGGAGATAAAAGTGGAGGGGTTGGAGCATGCCCTGTCGTTCCCAGGAAAGCCCAAGATTGTTGTCCCTAAATGTGTCTCATCATAAGGACCAAGTATATATATGGTTTAGGGGTGGGAATCTGAACGGTTTCCAAGATATCCTTTCATGAAGTGATAAAGGAGAGGACTGGCCCCTGCGGACACCCCTACAGTAGGTGTGCTAATAATAAGGAACAAGAACATATATGAATATGGGGTGGGGATTTGAATGGTTTCTGAAATATATGGCCTTTTATGAAGTGGAAGGGCGGGGCACATTGCCTCAGCACAAAGAGACCCCCAAGTTGGTGTGACTGAATGAGTCTTATCATAAGAAACAAGAATATATATGGTTTAGGGGTGGGGATCTGAACTATTTCTGAGATATGTGGCTTTTAATGAAGTCAAGCGGTGGAGCAAGGCCCGGGCATGCCCCGGGGACTCACAAGCTGGTGTCAATGAATGTGCCTTATCATAAAGAAGATGAATATATATGGTTTAGGGGTGGGGCTCTGAATAGTTTCTGAGATATAAGGCCTTTTGTGAAGTGCAGGGGTGGGGCAAGGCCCAGGGAGACCCCCAGGTTGGTGTCAATGAAAGTGTCTTATCATAAGGAACAAGAATATATATGGTTTAGGGGTTGGGATCTGTAAGGTTTCCAAGATATTGTGATATTATGAAATGGAGGGGGTGGGGCATGGCCCCAGCACATCCCTGGGGACCCCCAGGTTGTTGTCACTGAATGTGTCTCATCATAATGAACAAGAACATATATGGTTTAGGGGTGGGGATCTGAACAGTTTCTGAGATATATGGCCTTTTGTGAAGTGAAGGGGTGGGGCATGGCTCCGGCGCACCCCGGAAGACCCCCAATTTGGGGTCAATAAATGCGTCTTATCATAAGGAGCAAGAATATATATGGTTTAGGGGTGGGGATCTGTAAGGTTTCCGGGATATTGGGCCTTTTATGAAATGGAGGGGCGCGACATGGCCCCGGCGCATCCCGGGAGAACCCCCAGTTTGATGTCACTGAATGCGTCTTATCATAAGGAACAAGAGTATATAGGGTTCAGGGGTGGGGATCTGAATGGTTTCCGAGATATTGGGCCTTTTATGAAGTGGAGGGGGTGGGGCATGGCCTCGGCACATCCCGGAGGACCTCCAGGTTGGTGTCACTGAATGCGTCTTATCAATAGGAACAAGAATATATATGGTTTAGGGGTGGGGATCTGTAAGGTTTCTGAGATATAGGTCATTTTATGAAGTACTGGGGGCGGGGCATGGCCCCGGCACAACCTACTGGACCCCCAGGTTGACATAAAAGCATATGGCTGAGAGAAGTTTACTAAAGGAACATTTCTATGAAAGTTTTGTCAAAATATCTGCAAAGGCTTTGTAGTTAATGCCATTTTTCAATTTTCCCCATTATAAGTCTATGGAAAATCTAAGTTGCCATAGCAACCAAACTTAAGAGCCGAATTTCATAAAAAACACAAAACCTGTAAAGGCAAATATGGTGAATATTTCCATAAACTTTCAGCCTCATAGAGCATACGGTTTCTGAGGAGATGATTTTTTAAGTATTTTTTTTCTATTTTTTGCATTTTGGTTTCCATGGCAACCATTAAAATTGAGCAGTAGGCCTAAAATCATATGGTAGATACTAGATTGCTTAAGGAACATTTCTATGAAAGTTTTGTTCCAATATCTGCAAAGGCTTGGCAGTTAATGCCATTTTTCAATTTTCCCCATTATAAGTCTATGGGAGCTCTAAGTTGCTATAGCAACCAAACTGAAAAGCCGATTTTCATAAAAAACACAAACTTTTAATCCCCCAACCCAAGCATGCTACAGATAAAATTTGGGCCCAATCGACCCAGTGGTTTCAGAGGAGATGTCGTTTGAAAGTGTTGACGACGCAGACGCAGACGCAGACGACGACGACGACGACGCAGACGACGACGGACAACTGCCTATCCTAAAAGCTCCCCCGGAGCCTTCGGCTCTGGTGAGCTAAAAATTGTGATATTTTTCTTATTTCTGCTCAAAATATAGATTGTGGGCACTCGTTAGAACCACCTCATAGAGGCGGTTCTAACGAGTACCCACACTCTATATTTTAGAGCAATAGTAAGAAAAATAAGGTTTACCCAGACAAACCCCAGTTTTACTATATAAAAGTGGGATTCAAGGGGGTGGTTTCGTGATGAGGCACATAACGTTTCTTCAATGATACAAAAACGTTCATTCAACGATGTGTGCCAGCAATGAGCCCCGAATTCGACTAAAACTGAACCCTATGACGCAGTCTATCTCCCATAGTTTTATGTATCAGATTATGCAATATGTATAAGTAACCTGAATTTGCAGTATTATACAAAATGCATACATATATTCACCTTTATGTTGAACTCTGATATTCTCAGCAGACACATTATTTATGCAGTATAAATTGCACTGCAGATGTGAATAACATTAAAATTGCACTCTTGGAAAGATTTGACTATTTCTCCCGTATCAAAAATAATTTGACTTTATACGCCAATTATCACGAGAACGTACAGTATGCTGTGTACCTCGTATGCATTTAGTGAAGGCAATGATCAGTCACAATTACCTTAAGACACCAAATGCTTTTAAAATACAATATGTCTTAATTTTAGGCGATCTTTATAGCGGAATGTTACTGTATAATAGTCATTCCCTTCGCAAACTGTATGAAAACCAGTGTAGATCCTGACCAGGTTGCTTATTAAGTCATCTGATTGGGATCAAAGGTAGGGGATCACGAACTAATAACTAAAACAGAACTAGAGATTGCAGCGCAAGGACTAGACTCTCTCTCTCTCTCTCTCTCTCTCTCTCTCTCTCTCTCTTGAGCCCTATTTCAACATTGATGTTATACAGCATAAAATAAAATCTAGCCTGGCATGATGGCATAAGATAAAATGTGGCAAGCATGGACAAAACCATTAACATCTAGGACTGATATCAGTCTACACAAGGACGTGTTATCGTACAACACATTATGAAAACACGCCTATATAAATACATTGTAAACTTTACCGCCGAAAAAAAAAGAAAAAAAATGAGATGATAATATAGATTGTTGGCACTCGTTAGAACCGCATCATCGATGCGGTTCTAACGAGTACCCACAATCTATATTTAAGAGCAGAAATAAGAAAAATAAGGCTTACCGCTGAAAACCACAGTTTAACTATATAACAAGAGCACCGCATACGGGTGCCAACGCTCGGCGGCAGCCCCTTTTCATAATGTACAACTAGTCCGAGTTTCAAGTAAATATGTTCAGTATTGACAGTGATATTACAAAATGTCCACGTTTTTGCACGACGACGACGCAGACGAAAATGTCCAAGTTTTTTGCACGACGACGATGCCAGAGCTATGACAATAGCTCGTCGTTTTCTTCGAAAACAGCCGAGCTAAAAATGGGGTTCAAGGGCGTCAAATTATAGAGGCATGTTTTCGTGATGCAAAACCTTCGTATCAAGGCCGTAAGCTGCCAATCACCTCAGTGTTTTTCTGCTTTGAAGTCTTTTAGTAACAGTAAAAGTCATTTTTGCATACACTGTTTGCCCCAGATGATCAGGGTCAACACTGTTTTGACGACATAAACGCAGTTGTTTGTGGCATATGATGGGTTAGTTTCCTAAATCCATATTTTATACCCTACCCCAGATATCAGTTAAATCAGCTGCAATGAGTTTACTTCTTTTCATGTGAACTGCCTTAAACATCTTCGGGTAGATCAAGCTGGCTTTGGAAACAAAGGTACATCGCAGTTGCAAGTTTGCTGGGCTTCTTCACCAGCCATTGGGCACATTGCGTTGAAACGATGTTGCCTAAACTTCCAGGCCCGTAAATAGGTTATTTCAACGGGTTATCTATAATTACGAGAATCTATGAGAGTATATTTGTGAAGGAGTCGTAGTTTACAGATGACAAGGGTTAGCCTAGTTTTAACATCTGATAACGCCTCCTCATGTGCAGTGTGGTGTGATGCATTTTGGTTGCACTCTGGATTGTAACAAAGATAAATGTCAATGTAGGAGGTAAATCGGCTGTTTTGTAGAATAAGTGTTAAGAGCGAGAGGTTCAAATTATCTAGTTCTGTGGACACATGAACAGGGTTTGCAGAGGTAGTCCCCGCACCAGTTGTGACGCATTGATGACGAAAACCTCACTCGTCTATATAATGTAAGGAGGAATCAACATTTTATTTCATTTCCAATTTTGTTTCTGATCTTGGTCTGTCACTGTATACTGTCAGCCAGCAGTTGTTATCGGACACAAAGGACAAACAAACAAAAATGCCTGACAAATGAAAAACCAAAAGAAACTAACCACTAACCAGGACTAGACACGAATCAGATATCTGAGCCCAACAATGACTCCAAAATGTATCCGCAGAACAAAGGGTCTGCATATCGTGAACAATGTGCAGGATGACAACAGTAAAATGACTCGATATGTCGAAATAACCACAACACTCTTCCAAAACAAAACCACCTCGTTGGCGCTGCAAATTGTTTGAAACAATCTTAACAAAATTTCGCCTAAAATGTAATTTCCAGATATTGAAACTTAAAATTGTATTACACGTGGTGGAAAGAATGTAATTGAAAAAGGTCGTTTGAAATATAAGATGACAAGTGTAAAACTTGCGAAACATGTGCTTTTTAAAGTTAAACATGTATAAATGTATACATCTTTCAATTTAGGATTTATTAACCTATTTGGTACCGGATACCCCTAAAGAGGTACTTGGCAAACAGTGCAGATCCAGATCAGTCTTATCAGGGTCTCCACTGTTTGCTAAAAGTTCAGTCATTTTCCAAATAATTTTTGATGAAAACACAACCCGACACCTCTAGATTTTGATATGGACTCCTGCTATACATAAGGAGGAAGATTCCATTTGGTACAAAAAGGGTTAAAGTTATCGAGGGAGAGGACTGATAAAGTGCATAGAGAGGCGATGACTTTTGTTCGTGTTATGTAAGCTTAACGCTAAGGTATGCAACTGTGGTGAAAACGAGCCTGACAATCTGGCTTACAGACAATACCAGGGGCCAGTTGTTCAAAACTAACGACGTCGTTAGTTAACGTATCGTTAAAACTTTGATCATTAAATATGGCAAATATGCTAATATTTTTGCTGAAAAAATGTGAGCAGCTTTTGCATCCGCAAAAGCTGCTCACATTTTTTCAGCAAAAATGCCAAAATGTTCGATATTGTATTTGCTAGAACAGTTAACAATATGACCGCTAACGAGCTCGTTAAGCTAACGATGCTTTGAACAACTGGCCCCAGATCTCAGTGCTTTTATAACATACTGACTGTGTGAGAGTCTGAGACTGGGTGTAGGGGTTTTCAGTAAGTTTGTTTCTAGTGGAGAATAAGGTGCGTTTGCTGTGGCTCGCACAGGTAACCAAAACTGCATCAAGGTTATACAGGTAATTGCAAAAACGATATATATGTATTATCTAACGAGGCACCTTAGGGTGATCAAGGTATGTTATAGGTAGCAGTGGTTCAATATGTGAACGTACTTTTGCCTTGTGTATAACGGGGGGTCTGTTTCTAAGGTTTTGCTTGAATTGAGGTTAAACGTTCCATTTAATAACACTAGGTCATGTTCGAGACGATGCTTGCAATTTTGTGGGACATTTATGAGACATTGAGATGAAATGACATCCCAATCCCTGCCGTCCGATGAAACCTATGCATGTGCCGACTTGCACCACTTCGCCTGGGCAGACTTAGACATTCTAAGTGGTCTACTTGAACTCATGTGAGGTCGGTTTCAGTTCGGAGTGGAAGCATCATGCAGCCCAATCGATTTCTTCAAACCCGTTGAATTTTTGTTGACTTTTTTATTTATAAAATGACTGAATGTTCGCGACTGAATGTTTGCAACCAATGAATGTTTTGATAAGATGGGCCTTCGATGTTTACAAATGAGTGGTTTTGGATCACCGTAATGGTTTTATGATAACAAGCGGTACTTCGAATACTACGACTACTACTACAACTACTAGAAGCAGAAGTAATGCTGGTAGTAGTAGTTATACTACTACTTCTACTACTACTACTACTACTACTACTACTACTTAATAATATTTATTAAATAATATTATCAATGTTATTATCAGTAGTATTATTATTATCATTATTGTAAGGAAAGGTAAAAGGTGAGTAATTGTAAAGGCAAAAATATGTCGAGTACTTTTGGACATTATCGACATGTATGCTAATGAAGAATCGCTCAAATGAACGTTCCGACACAAACACGGCATATCAATAATACATCCGTACATGTACGGCATTTTTTTCATTATCTAATAAAATACAGTCTTTTCTGTTGAAAATCCACGGTATGTTTCTTATATATACTGCAAAATTAAGTTGTGGGTTCTCACGACTACCCGCAACAAATGTCTTGTATCAGAAATAAGCACAATAATGTATATCCCTGTAAATCCCATTTTTCTCTGTATAAATTTGGGTGTACATTGGTGTTCATTACACGAACTTGTGAATATGATGGCATCTCTCGACTTAAATAAATGGCTGCTTGTTTCCGAATATATTCAAGCTGTATATGAAACAGCAGAAAACCCACCAGGAAAGCACGCCTATAAAATAGTGACCCCCTTAAATCCCACTTTTATATGAGCCCCGCCAAGCGAATTTGTGTCTTCGAACATTCCGTGATGACAAATTTTAACTGCGCATGCCCAGCCATTCAGAGGGGCCAGGGATATGGCTTTCTGTCTGAAGGTTCCTCTTGATTCACTGCTTGTATGAGCGAGCAGCGAAGGTTCTGGCGAGACTGCGCGGATGCGCAGGCTCGCCTGAACCTTCGCTGCTCGCATAGGCGATAAGTACCAAAATCGCTTGACGGGGCCCATATAATGAAACTGGGGTTTACAGGGGGTAAACCTAATGTTTCTTATTTCTGCTCCAAAATATAGATTGTGGGTACTCGTTAGAACCGCCTTGATGAGACGCTTCTAACGGGAACCCACAAACTATAATAATATTTTGATCAGAAAAAATATCACAATATTTCATCTTGGCGGTAAAGTTTACAATGTATTTGTATAGGCGTGTATTTGGTAATGAATTCTCCCATATTGTGAGTCCCATAAACATTACAAAGTTTAAGAAAACCGAAAAGGTGAAACCTCCTGTTTGTGCCTCATTGTAGCGAAACCAGTTTAGTGAACAAAGGTTATGTAACCTCTAACATGTCTGACACTATAAAACCTGACATCTGTCTAGCAACAGCGTAGTCTATGTTGGATAAAACATTATAAAGATATTCTCGAGTGCACAGATCTGCATAAAGCTCTTGATACCTCTTGCCGCATTTACACCCTCATAAGTTCCGTCGCTTCTTCGAATATGACTGTTCAAGACGTGAATTTTTAAATAAATGGAAATGAAGGAAATGGTGAAGATCAGAACTTGCATGGCATTGTCCGTACACAGTGTACGTATCATGAAATCTACAGCTTTGTCCGCATTTCGTTTCTTAAGTGAAAGAAGTCTTTTACCTTATCAAACACAGGTTTTGCATATTGTTCAGATATGCACCAATAATATGTGGGAAGAAGTCACCGGTACAGACTTTTACTCTCTTAATTTTATATAGAATTTGTGATGGCATAGTAGCAGTTTCGGAGACACCATCTGTTTTTGGATGAAATGTAAATGTGAAATGTAACTGCAGTGAAAGTGAAAGAAGAAACGTTTTTTAAGACAGAATTGGTTTGCTTCCCCTACCTACATAGACGTGAAGGCAATGATCAAGAATCGATACGTTTAACCCACAGCTCTCATCAGAGACACCAAAGGGAAAGAAACACAATAATGAAATAACTAGATCCTGATGGAAACATCAATAGCGGAAAGAAAGGAGCTTATGTGATGAGCTCTTGCGGAAAGCCAAAAGGCAGTTATTTCCCAACAAAATGGCCAGTTGGCTATCCAAAACAAAAACAATCAAAAACGAACTATAACAAAAGTAAACCACAACAACTTTATGTTATTGTGGAAAAGTTATTTTGCAGTATTCATACACAATTTTCTGTGTTAAGAGTTCAATCCTGCAGTATTGATGCATTATCTTATTAACCCAGAAACCGAGGAGTTTGTTTAAATGATAATCACTGTAATTTGTTCATAAGCTCAGAGCACTTTGCCAGACACAGTTAGCTTCAAACGCTTTTCTTAATGTCTGTTTAACTGCAAATGATATAACATAGTGCATGAATATGACCTTAAACTAATGAGTCGTAACAAACGTATAAAGAAGAGCTGCTAGTTTTCTTTTTATGATGTGTGTTTATTCAGTCTGGTGTAAGGCGAAGGGCGTGAAAATGATCGGTTTTAAAACTATCTATGTGCCAGATGCATTTTATATGGTCTGATGGTCGTTAAGTCAGTTCCCATGAAAACTAAAGTATGCCAGCTTTCTAAGGGGGTGTTCCAAGGCGGTTCTTCCATTGTGAATGAGTATTGTTATATTGTATAGTTTGTCTTTGCATGTATATATTGCTAGCATCTTTTAATTTTAGATAGCTGTTTGGTCTTTTTGCGGGAAATAAATTCCGCTTGTGAAGTTTTCATTGTAGTGAAGTTTTTTGTTTGTGTTTATTTTCCTCTGGTAGGTGTCTTGGTTTGGAGGTGATTCCTGACCATTGCCTTCACTTCTATTTTTTTCTATTCAATTTAAAATAACATGAAACAGATAAAGAGAAAAAAACGCAACGAAAACAACCACCCGAAGCCAACAAAATGAGAGAAATAGTTATTGACTTGACGGCACATCATACAGAAAAGATCTTAACCAACGACCGCATTGGGACGGTCAGTGGGCTTTCGCGCCCCGATGTCGATTAATAATAATAATAAACATCACTATCATAACGTGATTTGTGCTGTATAAATGCCCGGCACCCTGTTCCAGTATCCAATCCATGAAATAAACGCCCCAAACCCTATTAAGGCCGCAGATGGTGTCTGCAGGGTTAACACGAATGATGCCGTGACGATTACACACACATGTATTAAAATGACGTATTTCATATCTTCAGCATGTTTTTTTTTTCAGATGAAACATATTGGTACGAATATTTTGCGTTATGGATTCTCGTTATTATTGAGGCGGTTCAATCTAGTCAAGAGTTAATCCCTTGTAAGCAAGGAATACCCATTTGAACTAAAAACTGTATTAGAGTCCAAGCCTAACCTATTTTTGTCGTCAAAACAGCAGGGTTTACAAGGGTGCTGACAGCCTGATGTTAACCCTTATCCTGTTGTTGACGACAACCTCTGGCTTTCTTTCTTTCTTTCTAACATACTGTATTAAACCAAGAAAAACACAAGAAACTTTTAATCTCAAAGAGCCTATATCTTAATTAAAATTTAACCCATTTAGTACCGGAAACTACAAAACGGGTACCAGGGCAAACAGTGCAGGCCCAGATCTGATCAGGGCCTACACTGTTTGCGAAAAGTGCAGCCATTTTCCATACACATTTTGAAAAAAACACAATCTAACACCCCTAAATTTTGAAATGGACTCTTGCTATATATAAGCTGGAAGATTCCAGGGTTAATTCAGCCGCGCGAAAAATCTACCATCGATTTTCTTTATCGCACATATTTATATTTTACAACTAGCTTTACAACATCGGAATGTACATGTGGTGAAGTAAATACACACGATCCCAGTCAAAACATTGGAACATGTGCTTACGATTGCATATCTTACCGAATGTCAGATTTATTTTTACCGCACACCTGGGCCGACGGCTATGAAATTTATCCTTTTACCTATGTAAGCGAGGTAGACGATCTTCCTGAACTACGCTACAAGCGCTTACAGCGCCATTGATGGCGTTGAAATCAATGATCTAATTAATTGTTCCCAGGACCGTAAAATGTGGGCACGGTTTCCCCAAGGAAGATCAGTTATTTGTGCCGCGTTCTTGAATTCGTCAAAATCCGAATTTGAGCTCATTACGTGAACATGTCCGTGTAATGGTGCTCACTTTATATAGAGAAAACGGGGGTTTATGGGGGTATACGTTATTTTCCTTATTCCTGCTCCAAGACATAGGTTGTGGGTACTCGTTAGAACCGCCTCAATGAGGCGGTTCTAACGAGCACCCAAAACCTATGTTCTGAGTATAAATAAGAAAAATATCACAAATTTTCATCAGAAAAATTACCTTTTTTGAGGTATGAAAAAATGCACTATATACCACGGATGTGTTATCATAATGGGTTTCATTGTGAATTCTAAAACACGTAATAACAAGACACATAGCAACAGATAAGCTTGGTATTTTGTGACAATTGAAGGATAGCTTTTGTTAATTCTCAATAAAAACCTATGCTGTTGCTAATGAATACCCACAACATAGGTTTATATGGAGAAATAAAGAAAACTATCTTTCAAAAAATACCAAGCTTATCAGTTCCTATAGTTATACTTATGAGAGTTGCAGCTTTCAAGACCATAGATCCAAATAAGGAGGAATTGCGAAAATTTAACTTTTATTATTTTTTTTGGTTTTGGATCGCCCCATTAATTCTGAAATGGACCCACATTATATGTTTAAGTAGAGAAATGCATCCGTATCCTGCTGAACACGACAATCCCAATCTTCTGAAAACAGTGTAGATCCAGATCATCTGATCAGGATCTATAATGTTGGTCATCTAGTTGCGAATTCAAAGGAAACATTTAAACCCAGTTTGATTGGTTCTTAGTCATAATGAGTGGGGTAAAAAGATTTATTCATCAGGACAAGTGTTAATAATCCTTGTTTCTCCGTCTTCTCTAAACCCGACACGGACAGAAGAACCCGAGCACAGGGCACGCTACATCATCTAACCCTTCACATTAGAAGTACTGTGCCATTTTACTGACCAAATCTGGCTCTGCACAAGAAGCTCCAATGTAAATGTAACGTTACTCAGGATAGACACAAGCAATGTAATGACTACACACATCCACAGAATATGACAGTAGGACTAATTGGCATGAAAGCACAAAAACGCATAATAGCACGTGCATGAACTAAACAAAGCCAGGATGAGACGGTCACTAGAAAAACTGCTAGAGTCTTCGGAGCTCAAATCATCGGGCTCCACCTATCACGGAAAACATGCAACTCAAAAACGCGCAAAGAGTGTCTAGACGTTATTTGTGATCTGTAATCTTTAAGGTTTTCAGGACATTCTTTTACTCCAAAAATTGCATTGTCTATGAGTCGTATTATTCTGCTATGAGTCGCATTATCTCTCATATGTCTTACAATGATCTGTGTAAGTTAATTAATAAAGCAGCATATATACCTTATTTTCATGAACTACAAAAAGAAGAGAAGGCAATGATCAGGAATCGATACGATTAACCCACAGCTCCCATCAGAGACACCAAAGGGAAAGAGCCACAAGTTTCAGAATCGGCTCTTCAGAAGTATAGTCAATACCAACTGGCAAAGAAAGCGAAGTTAATCTATCATAGCAACAGATAAGGTGGTGGTTGTGAAGGATACTTTCCCTTTTTCCCCATAAAAGGCGAGGCGGTTCTAATAAATACCCGCAATACATGCTTTTATGGCCACTAGACAAAAGTATCCGTCATGTGTTTTTTTATATAAAAAGAACTGTCTCTATGAAGCGCTCTTAAAGAGTTTTCGTTACCCTACCATCTACCCAGAGATCAAATATGTTGGACGGGCCTCTGTGAAAGAGTGGTTAAGAGCGTTTTGGGATGCAGCTCTGCTCGGGTCGCATGTGAGGCCAAGTTTGCAACGGAATGTCAGTTTTTTTTCTCCGGTTTTCACCCACCTCTGATTAACAATCGGCTCGAAATAAGCTAAATAATCTTGAAAGGCTTGTATACAAAACTGAGCTGTATACAAAAAATATCGTAGCGAGGCTCTCAAGAGGACATAGTTAAATTGTAAAATAATACGACCTTTAGCTTTAATTGTGGGTGCCTAATGGACCGTAAATGAATTTAACTGCCTTTATTTGTGTGGTTTGCAGTTTTTGAATTTCATATCCGATGTCAGTAACATTGCATGGGTGAATACCTTCGAACAATTATAAGAATTTTTTGCTGGATAACAAGAATTTTGAGAGATGATCTATCATACGGGTCTTATGTGTGAATCCGAGAAAAACATGATGATCCCAGTGAAGTACGGGGGATATATAACAATACAGAAACATAAATAATTGTATCAGTGTTCATAATAATGACAACAAAAAGTCCATAGCAACAGATAAGGTGGGAATTTTGTGATAATTGAAGGATAGTTTTCCTTATTTCTTCATATAAACCTATGTTGTGGGTATTCATTAGAACCGCCTCGCCGAGGCGGTTCTAATGAATACCCACAACATAGATTTTTATGGAGAACTGACAAAAACTATCCTTCGATTTTCACAAAATACCCACCTTATTTGTTGCTATGCTTAGATGATATTCCAGGTGATACCAGTTTCATCGCAAATGCTCCCAAAGGTATTTCTTCATCTACGTGTTTGCCATGTCAGGAAACCTCTGTGCCAGCTAAAAGTTACGTATGTCTTTAACATTTGAACCCAGGTGAAAAGGCTACCCTGTAAAATCTGGTTATCGCTCATTCCGATAACGCGAAATAGTGGATTTTATCGTTTCGCTGGCCCGTTGCTACATGGGCCTTTTCCTGTTAAAGAATGTTTGGTGCAATATCCTTTTATTGTTTTCTCGTCGGGGGAAGATCGCTGATTGTTTTGCTTTCCGTTGAAATGAACATGCTTCCTTTCACTGCCTCTTTGAAGCCAACCTATATTGCATGACTATGAGATTTATTGGTCATCTTTACCTGCCTTTGATATAGTATAGTCACCATTTTTACGGAGCGATTTGCAGTTATCCCTTATCTTGCTCTTCACGACAACCCCTATCTTTGCAAACAGTGTAGATCCTGATCAGATGCCATCTGATCTGGATCTACACTGTTTGGCATTCAGTTTATGAATTTGTAGCAATAAATTACATCAAGTAATTTGATTGGTTGATAGACAGAAATAGATGTGGCTTAAATGAATATTCAGCAAGATGTAAAGAGTTAATAATATGCTGATTCACTTCGTGTTGCTGTTACCCCTATAGCTTTGCGTTTCCATGCGTGCCTTCTTATCATGTTGCTCGTCCGCAAGTAGTTTTGCGTTTCCATGCGTGCCTTAATATCAAGTTGCTGTTGCTGTGATTTTATGTTTTCCATGCGACCTTACTCTTTCTTCTGTGGACATACAATGGTTGTCATTACTATACCACACTGGTGCCGTTAAAGAAACATTATTAGTTCTTTTGATTCTTGATGGGGGACATGAGACCACATTCCCCGCCTGAGAGCGATATTTGCCCGAGCCGTTAGGCGAGATGGTTGTGGTTATATTTTTGGTTAGCCGTTAGATGGTTCATTATTTTTGCGACAAGCTGCTCATCTTTGAAATGAATATCATTATCATCCCACTATGCTATAAATATTTTGTTTCTTATTTTTTTTTTATATATATATATTGTAAAGAATAGAGGCGCTTCAAACGAGCACCAACAATCTATATTCGTAGTTGCAATAAGAAAATATCACAAAACCTCTTTATGAAATAATAACAATAAAAAGTATTTTCGAAATGATTCTCCAAAGGAGCTTAACTGTTTGAGTCTAATCAGAGTCTAACTGTAGGCTTTCGTTTGCTCCAGCATTTCGGTGGTTTCTTGTTGTGAAGTCCTCAATGTGGTTGTTTGATTTTTTTGTGTTCACGGACATGTTGCACTGATGAGGTAGTAGCCCTCACGCGGACTGAAAAAATATTTGTCTAAATCGCGACGGAAGTAACAGCGAGGATTGTGGCCACGTAAATCGGTTCACTGACCGTCGGTTTATTTTTGTACTGGCTTGTCTTTGAGTGTTTGTATCGCTTATATTATTTGGTTTTGGAAAGCCAGTTGGCCATTTTGTGGGAAAGTAACTGTCCTTTTGGCTTTCCGCTATTGATGTTACCATTAGGGTCAGGTTATTTCACGTTTGTGTTTCTTTCCCTTTGCAGTCTCTGATGGGAGTTGTTGGTTAATTGTATGGATTACTGATTATTACCTTCACTTCTGTTGTCATCACGAAAACACGCCTATATAATTTTGACCCCCTTGAACCCCACTTTTATATAGTAAAACTGGGGTTTCCGGGGGTATACCTTATTTTTCTTATTTCTGCTCTAAAATATAGATTGTGGGCACTCGTTAGAACCGCCTCATCGAGGCGGTTCTAACGAGTGCCGACAATCTATATTTGGAGCAGAAATAAGAAAAATATCACAATTTTTCATCATAAAATTTTCATTTTTTCGGCGATAAAAGTGGCAATGTATTTGTATAGGCGTGTTTGCGTAATGTGAGAAAAGAAACACAGACGACATAAAACATTGCGAATATTCTTTTATTCGTACTAGATTCATAAAAATGATGAGAAAACAAAACCCTTTGGAATTTCCCAGGGACAAGTATATAACGTTCATATATTATCAGAAAACTGTCAGAGTTTCCTTAGTCTAAAAGAAAAAGTGAATATACCTATCATATTCGAACTATTCCCATTTCGAACACAGTGCCATGATCCCAGGTGTGTGCGGATGAAGTTTAACTGTATCAACGTTGATTTATAGCGGCCGTTTATGGCCGATTACAGTATTTCTAAGCGTTATTTAAGGGTCCGTATGCAACTACATATTTGGAAAGTTTCGTTTTGCATTTTATGTGACTTATTTCTATAAGACTTTCTTTGTTATTCTTTCGCTAGTTTAAGACGGTGGTGAATTTTAATTTCAGATTAACATTTATTTCCTTTTTGCTGTGTTTTTGGAATTGTTTGTGCTTTACTTTATCTATGCGCTTTATCTGCTTGCAAACGTTTCAAACATATATTTTGCGTATAGACAAACATTATGGACCCGTCTGATCTAGGTCCACAATGTTTGCAACAATGATTTTTAAAGTATCCAACAGACAACAAAGCTTGTAGTGGTTAACTTTTTATTATTATAAAACTCATCAGTCAACATCACGTGTTATTGTTTGTCAAAGCATAGCTACAGATAAGAAGGCGTACAGAGAATAATTTCCAGGCACTTGTTTGTAGTTCCTTCAAAATGGCATATACTAAAATGCTTATTTGAGTCTCTGTGTTGAGTCTATGAGCTGAGTGTGTGAGTTCAGTCTAGTGCAGTCTAAGTCATGTATAACTTCAGTATCTCAACAAAATCATCCCATACCCTGTAAGTCTAGACAATATTAAAAATAGAAGAGAAGGCAATGATCAGAAATCGATACAATTAACCCACAGCTCCCATCAGAGACACCAAAGGGAAAGAAGCACAAACACGAAACAACCAGACCCTAATGGAAACATGAATAGCGGAAAGCCAAAAGGACATTTACTTTCTCACAAATCGGTCAATTGGCTATCCAAAACAAAACAATATAAGCGATTAAGACTGATCAGGGTTTTCATCAAGGGAATATAGTTGATCAGAGCCTTTTAGGGATGATATTATAATGTTACTGGAATGTTTATTTAGTTCGAAATTAGCTTGAAAGATGCCGACTGAAAAAGATGCCGACATGAAGCTTGAATTTCATAAACCAATGAAGCAAACACTCCGCTCATAGACTCAGCTCAGAGACTCAACTCAGCATTTTAGTATATGCCCTTGAAAGTATATGTTGAACTGTATACATATGTATGGTGTCTGATATTTGGAATAAACCATTTGGGCCCCGTCAAGCGATTTTGGTACTTATCGTCTATGCGAGCAACGAAAGATCAGGCGAGCCTGCGCATCCGCGCAGTCTCGCCAGAACCTTCGCTGCTCACTCATACAAGTAGTGAATCAAGAGGAACCTTCAGACAGAAAGCCATATCCCTGGCCCCTCTGAATGGCTGGGCATGCGCAGTTAAAATTTGTCATGACGGAATGCTCGAACACCCAAATTCGCTTGGCGGGGCTCATGTATGGTGTCTGATATTTGGAATAAACCATTTGTGAGAATCGCCTCAAAAAAGACGATTCTTACAAGTACCAAAACGTGTTTGTATCAAGACATGAGGATAGTTATCCCTCCATTATCCTCAGTGTGATTACGTTACATTTGGTTACGTATGTTTTTGCAATGGAAAGTACATGTGCTAGGTATTCATGAACGCAGCAAGGTTACTGATATACGGTACCAGGATAATGGTTGAACAATGTTGATGTGACACTATTGATATACATGCGAAGTTTAGAAGAAAAAAATACCCGCACCGTGAACAAGTAAATAATACGTTTGCTTGTTTCAGTCATCGCCAGTTTTAAATGTGTTTCGCAGTTATGAAATATAGCCACACAAGTTTTACAAGGTATAAATCTGAACCATTCTGTAACTTGTACACCAAGTTGGTTAACAAAAGGTCTGGGACATGTATTAAGGTGTCTAGGTGATCGAATTACCATCAAAATGTGTCGTGTGACGAACAGTCTGCCTTATGTCACAAGAAAGCATCGAAAATGCATATCGAGTTACTGGAATTTTAATATCACCCTGTTGAGATTTACATAAATCCTTCTTACCAACGTATAGACATCAAATGACCATAATGGTTGGTGCTAAAATCCGCACAGGACGATCTGCGTTTTCACTACACTCGTTTGACATACATGGACGTTTCGACTCTATTTTTGTTTCTTTAGTTATTTATTCTCGTCACGTAGTGTCTCTGGATGATACGAACAAAGAAGCAATGGTTTGACACAGACTCAAGTTACCTTTCTTTTGCAATACGGATGACATAATCAGCCGCTTATTTATGCAGTCCAACACGTTCTTTTATTCGAAACTGATCTAGCGGTAGAAGACGAGTTTTTTATTAATCCTCGTCGGCTAAATTTTAAAGAGGTGTATTCAAAACATGCACAACACTCTTAATTTGGCTTTTCATAATTTTGAAACGGTAGCAAATATCTGTAGAAAAAGAGTCACGCTGAACAGTTATAGATCTCATAAACTTCGACATCTGGGCACAACTAGTGATGCTCAAAGACAGGTTCAAGTGCCCTACTCTGCTATATTTGCACTTGGCACAACGATGTCATATAATGCAATAATTCACTGGGCTGAACCCACGTTTCACACAAATTGTGACATACGCTTTCTATGCTGGGTATTTTATAAGCAGTCAGACTTTTTTATTTTATTTTATGTTTTTCATTTTTCCCAGGAAACACGATTTGACAGTTCATGCGAATTGTCTCCGTGTCCTACTATGGAGACAATTTGCTTTTGAGATGTCGTAGCCTGTTTTCTGGGAATAATAAGAATTTGCCTAGAGAGTGGTAAAGGTTCATATATTCCTGATTGTCAGTGTGTGTGATTTGTTGTTGTTGTTGTTGTTGTTGTTGTTGTGACTTTTGTGTTTTACCTTCTTAACCCTTATCCTGCTGAATATTTAATTTAGCCACACCCACTTCTGACTTTGAACCTATCAACTTACATGATGTAATTTATCCCTACAAATTCATAAACCGAATGTCAAACAGAGTAGATCCTGATCAGATGGCATATGATCTGGATCTTCACTGTTTGCAAAGATAGGGATTGTTAAGAACAGCAGGATAAGAGTTAAATAAATAAATGCCCAGAAGGAGCAGATTGTGGAACCGTCATTCAAGACATTAAATAAGTTGGTTCAATGATTCAACGGAGAAAAATGAAAATCAAACCCCAGATAAATGCAAACCACATCACGTGAACAAGTCCGTGAAATGAAGACCCCCCTAAACCCCACTTTATATAGAGAAAACTGGGGTTTACGGGGGTATTCATTATTTTTCTCATTTCTGCTCCAAGACATAGGTTGTGGGTACTCGTTAGAACCGCCTCAATGAGGCGGTTCTAACGAGCACCCACAACCTATGTTTGCAGTATTTATAAGAATAATATCACGGATTTTCATCAGAAAAAATGGCCATTTTGGAGATGTGAAAAAATGCACAATGTCGCACGGGTGTGTTTACGTAATGAGTCTGATTTAGCAGGTTTTGGCCACAATGGTCGCATATGTGGCACTTCCATCGGAACCGAATTGATAATTTTGCGACTGCGAAGCTTTAACTTCGTGTGTCGGATTAAGCAGGGTTTGGTCACCAGGGTCGCATAAGTGGCGCTTCCATCAGAACTGAATTAACTCTTATCATGTTCAACAGTTGTTTCACGACAATCCCAGCCTTGGGAATCTACACTGGTTGATATTCAATTTATGAATTTGTAGAAATAAATTACATCAAGTAATCTGATTGGTTCAAAGTCAGAAATGGGCGTGGCTAAACTGAATATTCAGCAAGAGAAGGGTTAATATTTTTGCGACTGCGCACCTTAAGCTTCGTGTGTTTAATATCACGTTAACAAGTTCGTGTATTAAAAAAAGAGAAAAAAAAGGGGGTTTACCAGATACACTGTACATGATTTTCCTTAAGTTTGCTCAAAACATACATTGTCGGTACTCGTTAGAACCGCCTAACGAGCCCCATCTGAACAATCACATTATCATCCGAAAACAAAATGCTATTTCAAAACGACGCTGATTTTTTTTTTTTTTTTTTTTTTTTTGCTAGGTTTAATGCATACAATCAGCTGTAAATCCTGGTAATAATGTACTGTTTTGTTTCAATTACCAGCCTATTGATCTCAGGCTCCTCAACATACAACCAGAGAGTTTTAATTTTCAAATATTGACATGCGGATCTGTATTGGTTTAATCTTAGCTCGCTTCATTGACTTTATGTCGAAAAAGACAGAGTATTCCGTAATAGGTTATAATCATACTTTTCCGCTAATTTACAACGGAATATTTCCTATATTGATTGTGTATA
Source organism: Lucinisca nassula (assembly GCA_963580285.1). Lineage (NCBI taxonomy): Eukaryota > Metazoa > Mollusca > Bivalvia > Lucinida > Lucinidae > Lucinisca > Lucinisca nassula. The sequence goes on along the minus strand of OY757018.1, from coordinate 62,617,499 downwards.
TTATCGCTTGGGGAGTTGTATTCAAAACACTGACTTTTAAGGCCATAAGTCAGTTGGTGTTTGGAAAAAAGAGGCAGGTATGGTGGCAAAAATCTTAAGTGAAGCAGAAAATGAACACTAATTTATCAATTTTAACCCTTTTTGTACCAAATGGAATCTTCCTCCTTATATATAGCAAGAGTTCATTTCAAAAGTTAGGGGTGTCAGGTTGTGTTTTCATCAAAATTTATTTGGAAAATGACTAACTTTTTAGCGTCTGGGTCTGCACTGTTTGCCAGGGTACCCGTTTTTTTTTTTTGTTTTGTTTTTTTTTGGGGGGGGGGGGGGGTGTTCTGGTACTAAATGGGTTACGGTGCAATACTTATTGATCATAACGTGGAAATATTTCAATTAAAATTTCCCAAGCACAAAAATGATTTATTGACTGCAGAGACAGGAGACGAGCTAATGATACTCGTCCTACTATCAAACAGAAAAGGTTCTGGCGAGAATCTAAGCGTGCGCAGTTTCGTCAAGTTCGCCGCTGATCAGAGAAGCATGTGCAACATTGATTCAAACACAGTGTCACCGTTTGTTGCTTAATATGGGACTATAAAAGACAGTTTAAGGTCCCATTACTCGCGAGTCGGTTTAGATTCTGATAGAATGAATATAGGTTATGAAACAGCTGTCGTGTACAGTTAAATAATAACCTCTTTATTCGTTTGAATTACATAAAATTACATATTAACAGATACTCGATATCTTTTATCCTAGCTGACATGTGTTGTCTGCCTTTGCGTATGGTGTTACCTTTCTAGCCAAAAACATAGACTACATGATATAGTGAAATATCAGCTAGAATTAAGACTAATTGTTCCAAGACTAAAAATGATATTTAACCCTTTTTGTCCCAAATGGAATCTTCCACCTTATATATAGCAGGAGTCCATTTCAAAATTTAGGAGTGTCAGGTTATGTTTTCATCCAAATTATTTGGAAAATGACTGAACTTTCAGCAAACAGTGGCTGAGGCCCTGATCAGACGCCGCGCGTTCTGCGGCGTCTGGTCTGGGTCTGCACTGTTTGCCATGGTACCTGTTTTGGGGTTTCTGGTACAAAATGGGTAAAAATGTTTCCGTTTCATTTTCTTTGTTTTTCCTGTTCCTGGTTTCCTCTCATAAGAGACAGGCTTTTGGATTTTTCAAAAAGACCACTTTTGGACAATGTCTGAGACCGCCTTTCGGACTATTCAAAACACACAAACACATCTGGCGAAGAGAAAAGTGGGGTTTACTGGGGTACAGCTTACTTAATTTTGGGAAAAGTATATAAATACAGACAATAACAAAAAAAAAAAAAAAAACAGAGTCCAAAAGACTTATCCATTGCACCACAGAGCTTGCAGGTAAACTTTTACCACAGGGAAATAAGGGAGGTAATACAGAGGAAAATATTAACTTCTCAAAAAGTCCAATTTTACATGTTTGAGCAAAAAAAAAACCTGAGAAATTGAGTAAAAAAAAGATTATGTAAAATACTGATTTTTTACCTATTGTTTATTTTTGAAAATAACTTGTGAAACATCACAAATAAAAGCTTGCAGGTAAACTCTAACCCAAAGCGGACGCCGACGGTGACGCCAACGCTGACACCGGGGGTATAGGAATAGCTCCCCTTACTTTCGTGAGGCGAGAGTGTGGGTACTCGCGTGATAGCCGTTTGGATGAGATGTGATGAATATGTAAGATTACCGTAGCTGCCGTTAATATGGAACACTATGTGTTGCAGTCCAGAGCAAAACTTGCAAATAACCCTTTTTATTATTTTTCTCTCTTTGTCTCTCTGTTAGTAATGATGTTTACGATTTAACCCTTTTAGTACCAAGTGGAATCTTCATCCTAATATATAGCAGGAGTCTATTTCAAAATTTTAATTATTGGTGTCAGTTTAAGTTGTCCTTAATTTACTTATTTCTGTTCAGAATCATAGATTGTGGGTACTCGACAGAACCGCCTCACCGTGAAGAAGACATCTGATCTGGATCTACACTGTTTTAAAGTTAGGGTTTGTCGTGTTCAGCAAGATAAGTGTGAATCCCTAAATTGCTACAGAAAATGCTTTTGAGATGAGGAAATACGATTTTTGTTCTAATCATTCCGATTTAATAAGGCTTGATATTTCATGTGAATCGTCTGCCCAGCAGACGTTTCACATGAAATGTCAAGCCTTATTTTCCCTGAAAAATTCTGTGAAAAAAAATGCCTTGGTAATGACGTCTGCCAGTCGAGACTAGGGTTAATGACGACAAAATATTAGAAAACCCCAAAAATTAACAGAAGCTACCGTATATATTGAAAAGAGAAGAGGGAAATTCTCTAGTGATGTAATTCACTAGACACAATTCACTAGTGACACAATATTACTTACTGTAGGCATTAGTCAAATGTCTCTGAGTAGGCTCTGGTTTTCGATCTAAAACGAGAAAGGAAATTTCATCTGTATGAGTTCCATGTTGGGTAAATGCCATGGAAATAGACTAGTGTATCTGGACTAAACATCCATTGTCCTGAATCTTCAAAATAAATCTCGAAGACAAGCATATACACTGAAATTTGGCAATTAAGACCAGCTAAAATAAAATATCTTCCTTTGAAAAAAAAAATAAAAATAAGATTTTTATGTGTTTTGTACAACCAGTGTCATCTAGTAAGAGGCTACCTTTAGGACTCGTCAAATGTGGCCGTTAAGGCCACTTATGAACAGTCCAAAAGGTGGTCTTTATATAGGAATATCACTGTACATGTACATGAAATGTATTCACTTTGCAACTTTACTCTTGCAGACAGCAAACTTTGTACACCGAATCTGGATAAAGCTTATATATGAGTTAATAGCTACCGTGCGAATAACAAACTTCAACTGCATGTAAAATATTCATTTTGCTGTCTGTCAGTGTGTGTTTTTATCAATTTATTATTTTTTTTTTAATTTTTACTTTTATTTTTACTTTATTTCTACTCTTATGAAAAACTATATTTGAAATAAAATACGATAATTGTTGATTAAGGACAACAGATGAAAGTTCCTTCCAGTCCTATTATGTAAACTTATATCATTAGACTAAAAAGCCAATTTTGTCATGTTATAGCATGTCAAAGAAGAGGATATTATTTCTCTGACGATGAGTCTCGCATATCACAAGTCGGTATACCATAGGTCCAGATTAAGTGTGGGGAAGGGAGACTTTGTTGGTTTGTGTTGAGGTTTTACGTCCCCGTCAACACTAGTTAGGTCATTTTGGAGACGTTGCTTCCGATTTCATGGGATTTTTACCCATTATTGATATCCTTAAGCCCTACCACCTAAAGAAACTGCTAGGGTTAAAAGAACGGCCTGCCTCGCACCACTGAACAGGCTAAGACCATCCAAGCGGTAAACCAGTACTCCAATTCGGTTTCAGCTCTGTGCGGAAGCATCATGCAGCCCAATCTATTTCTACAAGCCTAGATGGGCGCAGGAGTAGTAAAATGATAATTTTGGGTATATTTTGTTTGCTGTACACTGGAATATTGGCAAAACGAGTAAACCCAAATAAGAAGCCGCATTCTGATCAGGGTCTACACTTTCTACTTAAAATTCTGGGATATAAGGTTCAAACGAAACAGCCTCCAGTTTAGATAGGTTCATCTTTAAGTTTCCATCGTCCCGGAAGTCCATGTCCACTTGCATTACAATACATGTCAAATTAAAATCATCACGAAAACACGCCTATATAATTTTGACCCCCTTACATCCCAATTTCTGGGGTTAACAGGGGTATACATTATTTTTCTTATTTCTATTCTAAACAAATAGACGCTTATTTTTCCTATTTCTGCTCTAAAACATAGATTGTGGGGGTTCTAACATGTACCCACAATCTATATTTTGAGCAGAAATAAGAAAAATATTACAATTTTTCATCTTAACATTTTCGTTTTTTAGGGGGTATAGTTTACAATGTATTTGAATAGGCGTGTTTTCGTAATACAATGTTTGTTAAAATAATTTCCGTCTTCTCTTCCGTAATGATAGGAGATGACATCAGCATTATGAAAACATGTCCGTAAGATATAATGGCGTCCAACATGGTGTCAGATGATGATAAATATTAGGTAAAAATGATAACATCTTTATTATTTCTGCTTACAACATAGATTCTGGGTGCTCGTTAGAACCGCCTCAATGAGGCGGTTCTAACGAGTACCCACAATCTATGTTTTTGAGTAAAAATAAGGCAGATGATGTATACCCCCGTAAACCCCATTTTTTTCTCTATATAAAGTGGGGTTTAGTGGGGGGGGGGGTCTTCGTTTCACGGGCTTGTTGTCTTGATGAGGGTACATGTACCTCATCTGGCATATGAAACAAACCTGCGAAGTAACAGAAGTGTAATAACCCCATGCAACATTTCTGATTATAACCCGTGTATCATGTGCCCCCGCCCATCGGGGCTTGGAGAAATAGATTGGGCTGCATGACGCTTCCACACAGAACTGAAACCCACCTCATAATGAGTACTGGTAAACCGCTTAGAAGGTCTAAGTCTAAGCCTGCCCAGGCACGGTGGTGCGAGTCGGAACGTTCATGCATATAAACCATATTTGTTTCATTGGGCGACAGGGCTTGAGATGTCATTTCATCTCAATGTCGGGTAAAAGTCCCATAAAATTGAAAGCAATGTCCCCAAAATGACCTAAATAGTGTTGACGGGTACGTTAAACCTCAAGTCAAACAAACAAAACAAAAACCCATGTAGCATGAATTCAGCTATTAACAGTAATATAGGACTGTTCAAAAATACATATGGGCCCCGTCAAGCGATTTTGGTACTTATCGCCTTTGCGAGCAGCGAAGGTTCAGGCGAGCCTGCGCATCCGCGCAGTCTCGCCAGAACCTTCGCTGCTCGCTCATACAAGTAGTGAATCAAGAGGAACCTTCAGACAGAAAGCAATATCCCTGGCCCCTCTGAATGGCTGGGCATGTGCAGTTGAAATTTGTCATGACGGAATGCTCGAAGACACAAATTCGCTTGGCGGGGCTCATATGGTCTTATACTCCACTTTTGAACAGTACCAACGGTGGTCACATAAAATCACCCAGTACACAATTTTGGTTCTATTTTTTGTTTAATTAAAATAATGATGTGTCAATGTGTTTCAGCAACTATTGTAGGCCCTTATTATATGCCGAGCTCTGTGGTATCTGATCTGGGTATTCACTGTTGCAAATGTCCTACTTAAAGGGTTGTTAGGTATATATAGGTGAAGAACATAACAAATGTTCACAGTGCCGAAATAACATGACACCCATGTGGCATTGTCTAAATATTCGTTTGCACAGTGTTGTCACAATTATGTTTTTTTTTTTTTTTTTTTTTTTTGCAAACAGTGTAGGCCCTGATCAGACGCCGCGTTCTGCGGCGTCTGATCTGGGCCTGCACTGTTTGCCAACTACCCGTTTTGGGGTGTCTGATACAAAATATTTATCTCAAATATATATGTCATATATGTTCAGTTGGTCCAATGTTGACACCATGCCAGAGGATAGACAATCTTATTACAACATTCTTCCCCACCTGACTGCCCTGATAAAGGAAATATCTGGTCTGCTACGTTTTTTAAATCAATGTACAATAGACTGATAATAAATGGTTCACAAAAACAATGCCGCCGCCTTACCTTAAAATCCTAAAATTCTTTTACAGCCATCAGGAAATCTGACGGTATTTCTTTTTGGGATCTACATGTACCTATTATTATAGCTTGAAACACCTTGCATTATGACGGTTACTTCTCAACTCAAAGTTTTCCTTACCGGAGAAATACATCATTTTTATTAGTTTTTGTAGCAGTCTGGTACTTGTTCGGATGTGTACAGAACGTGTTGAATATAAGATTTAGGATCTGGGTGTAAAGTTAAACCTGCTAGCTATGCCTTCAGGTTAATGAGCTGTAAAAGTATTTTGTCAAATAGTTAAAAGTCAGACATAATCACAAAAGGGCATGCCATATTTTTGGCAGCCATATCTTGCATTATTATAGGTGCGCAATTTATATAATCAAAGTTACAACGAAAGAATTTTTGTACTAGAAGGCTGTGCCTAAAGATACCGGCTGTAGGGACAATCATTAATCTCTTGAGTGTTTTCAAAATGCACATTCTTTCGCCAAGAACATATAATTCACTCACTATGTGAGATTTTTTATGCTCCTGGTGTGGAAATGGTCAATGTTTGCGGACACATACCTTCTGACAGGATTTTGGAAGCGCATTCTGGGCTTAGCGCTTTTAGAACTGTTCCATCGTGACAGTCAAGCAGGAACAAGAAAAATACAACAATTTTCATCATCATCGAAAAAAAAAAAAAAGAAAAGAAAAGCAAAAAAGTAACTTGCCAGCGAGGAAAGAAAACTTTGTGCGTGTGTATCCTATTGTTAAAGCTATAAGAGCTTAAGCTATGTCTCTTTTATTTTCGAATTGAGGTTTTATGTCCACCACGTCAACAATAACGTCATTTTGGAGATGTTCTTTCCAATTGTGTTGGGCTTTTACCCGGTGTTGAGATAAAATGACATATCGTGCCCTACTACCCTAACAAACCAATGGGGTTTATATGCAGGGGCAGACCAACTCGCACCACTTTTCCTGGGTAGGCTTAAACCTTCTGTGCGGTCGGTGTTAGCTCTGTGTGGAAGCACATTGCAGCCTAATCTGTTTCTTGAACGAGTCCCGGTTGGCGGGGCTCCTGTTAAAGCTATGCGCATGAGTGTAATATGTATGTTGCTATAATGCATGTTACAATTTCATAAGACTCATTGAAAAGCATTTTATCCATTACGAAAACACGCCTGTACAAATACCTCGTAAACATGGTAAACTTTATCGCCGAAAAAATGAAAATTTTACGATGAAAAATTGTGATATTTTTCTTATTTCTGCTCAGAATATAGACTGTGGGTACTCGTTAGAACCGCCTCATCTAGGCGGTTCTAACGAGTACCCACAATCTATATTCTGGGCAGAAATAAGAAAAATAAGGTTAACCCCTGCAAACCTCAATTTTACAACATAAAAGTGAGGTTCAGGGGGTTAAAAATTATATAGGCGTATTTTTGTGATGAATTTAGGGTTAATTCAAACACTTATCATGACAGATTTACGATACACGATACCTAAATTTTACATGAAACAAGACGTATCTTCTTGGAATATTATCTCTGTTTGATATGAAATTATATGAGATAACTCATATAATACTGACTTGATACAACTAGGATAAGCAGGGCTGACAATAAATCATAATAAAATATCTTAAACAGCACGTAATTACCAAAAACTTGCAGACATTTTTATTGCGGTTTATGCTATTAGTTGATGTGTGCAAGAAGGTTCAAATGTTACCAAGGTTGAGCATAAATTTATTTTGCTCATATATATTAAAATGACAGCAATTTTTGACATTTTGATATTAATGAGCAGAACAAAAAATTGGAGCGTATAAATATTAAATGTCAGCAACTGTGGTAATTTGAATATTTATGAACAGGGTAGTTTTTTGTTCATTATGAGCATGAAAATACATTTGGTTTTGGTACTTTGCAATTAATAAGTAATGCATTTTAATTAGATACACTTTTCAGTTGAGCCTGGAATAAGTTCTATATAACCTTGAGATAAGTGTGACAAAACTCGTTGTTGGGTCATAAAAGACACTAGTTAAGTTTTGAAAACACCAGGAAAGCTATGCATAATGAGACGAATAACGGACAACTCTGTAAACAGCTACAATGACAACCAATCTCATAACACCCAAACCCTATACTTATTAAGCAACACCATCTCGAAGTTAAAAAGTGCCTGAAATAAAATACTTTGACAAAAAAGGGTAAACTACAACTCTCTTTAACAGCATCAAATCTTTCACTAGCTGCATGCAATACGAGTTTACATGTGTGTGTGTGTGTGTGTGTGTGTGTGTGTGTGTGAATTCGGGTTTAACGTAGCTTTCAACATTTTTTCAGTCATATCACGACGGTGTCTGGTTGCGACAGGGAGCTCAATGCTCACTTTTATAGTGCTGCCTCACTGAAGTATCATGTCCCAGACACATTACATGATACCACACCCAGTCACATTATCCTGACACTGGGTCGACCAGTCCTAGCTCTACCCCGTAAAACTGAGTGCCAAGCGAGGAGCAGCTAGTACCATTGTTAACGACTTTGGTATGTCGCGGCCCGGGATCGAACCCGTGACCTCCCGTTCCCCGGAGCGGACACTCTACCAACTGAGCTATCGGGGCCGGTACATGTAATTAGTTGGTAAACCTTTTGGTTCATACTCGAAGCAACGAAAACACGCCTATATAATTTTGACCCTCTTGAACCCCACTTTTACATAGTAAAACTGGGGTTTACAAGGGTAAACTTTATTGTTCTTTTTTCTGCTCTAAAATATAGATTGTGGGTACTCGTTAGAACCGCATCGATTCATCCCACAATCTATATTTTAGAGCAGAAATAAGAAAATGTCGAAGTTTTTCAACTTAAAATTTTAGTTTTTTCGGCGGTAATGTTTACAATGTATATTTGTATAGGCTTGTTTTCGTAATAGAAAATTCTGAGAAGAGTTGAAAGTGTTGAGAAATCAAAAAAAAAAAAAAAAAAAAAAAAAAAAAAAAAAACATGATCGTAATGAAAATCAAAGCTTACCTGAGCTGAATAAAACTATGGCTTTTAAACAACTATATTCGGCTGAATCTACATGAAGTATTTTTAACTTTTCCACTTGCTCTTGAAAGATCCGTATGTGATCCATGAAAGCTACAACTCGATCCGCCGCCATCGGTGACGCGTGCAGTCCCGCCGCGGCCAACAAGGGGGCCACGTGCAACGGCATAGAACATTGTGCTGCGTTTAGTACAAATAGTTCACTCCAGCTGAGTCTTAATAGAGCAACTTGGTCAGTTATCTGTAAGTCTGGAAAAAACGGAATATTTCTTGCCCACTCCACGGCACTAAACAAAAGTCTTGCTGCCAGCTCGCAAATATTCTCTATTCCCATTATATTATTGGGCTGCATGCACTGTCCGTATCTCGACGTTGGATAGGGCTCTGCCCGCAGTAACATAGATATAAAACTTGATAAATATGTATGTCCCGTGAAGGGATCACCGTTTGTTAAAGCCATTTGTCCAGGGAATGGATGTTGGGTGGGTGGGATTCTGCCTCTTTGTACAGCTGAAACAGAGATAGAAAAGTACCTCTTAATTTACAATATAAACATAAAAAACATTTCTTGAATCACAGGAATGTGTTTTGCAATATACAAGTTGTCGTTGAATAACGGAATACAGTGAAATTCCACTATTAAGACCACTTTGTTTGTTTGTTTGATTTGAGGTTTAATGTCCCCGTCAACACTATTAAGATCATTTTGGACTCTTACCCGACATTGAGATGAAATGGCATCTCAATCCCTGCCGCCCAATGAAACCAGTAGGGTTTATAAGCATGGACGGGCCGACTCGCAGCAAATTTCCTGGGCAGGCTTAGACGTTCTAAGCAGATTACCAGTACTCATGAACGGTCGGCATCAGCATCGTGCAGCCCAATCTATTTATCCAAGCCCCGTTGGGCGGGGACGAGAATTAAGACCACTTAGAATTAAGACTAATTCGTCTAAAGCTTATTTACTATAGGTTGCAGTTTTTTTTCTTTGTGCTTTCTACACCCAGTGTCTCCTTTAAAGAGACCACCTTTGCGACTGTTCAAAAGTGGTCTTAATACGGGGACGGGACTTCGGATTAAAGACTCGTCCGAAAGTCTGCAGCAGCCCGGGTACAGGTCATATAGAGTCCGTTTACCCGATAACAGCGGCCCCGCCCATCGGGGCTTGAAGAAATAGATGGGCTGCATGATGCTTCATCGCAGAGCTTAAACCGACCCGCACACGAGTACTGGTAAACCGCTTGGGGGATCAAAGCCTGCCCAGGCAAAGTGGTGCGTGTCGGACCGTCTATGCTCATAAACCCTATTGGTTTAATTGGGCGACAGGGCTTGAGATGTCAATCCATCTCAATATCGGGTAAAAGTCTCAGAAAATTGGAAGCAACGCCTCCAAAATGAACTTTACAGTGTTGACGGGGACGTAAAACCTCAAACAAACAAATTACCCGACAACACTTTTACTGGGTAGGCTTATACATAAGCAGTTCAAATAACCAGTGCAGTGTGCATTCTTTCGTCAGAAGTTTCTTGTATCGGCACAAGGGAGGGGCTTTTATGATCGTAGAAAAATTATTTCCTGATCAATTTCGTCGAAAGACTGTGACCGACCCGTCGACGCCCGAACCCGCTTCCTCCTGATTACTAGTCGCATACGACTAAGTCCTTGTGGTTGACCTCTTTTTAATTTAACCCTTATCCTGCTGAATATTTTAGTTAGCCATACCCAAGTCTAACTATCAGCCAATCAGAATACACGATATGTTTTCGTTCAAATTCATGTACTGCATGACAAACTGTGTGGATCCTGATCAGATGGCTTCTCAAGAAGCCATCTGATCTGGATCTACACTGTTTGCAAAGGTAGGGGTTGTCGTGAACAGGAGAAAAAATGAAACATTAATGAAACACATTATCCTGCAAGCCCTACAGTTTTCACTTAAAATATATGCTGACCCTCGGGGTGTTTTCCATTAACTCGAGAAATTTGCAAAAGCAAGTGTCAAACAAAATTTTGTTAAAGTGTTCTTGCAGCATTATTTGTATTAGAATTTTTTACAGCAAACTTACTGAAAAAATTGCAAACGCAGAAACTTCACCGCAGTATGAATGCGCTAAAAATTTGATCTTAGGAATTTATGCTCCCCAAAACTTGAGCTTGAGTTAATTAAAACATGTGAAAAATGTGCAGAAGGGGCTTGTTATTTATTTATTCATCAAAATTTGATGATATTTTCCTTATTTATCCCATTGTATGCTAGTGGACTCTTCCACTGGTATATGTTGGACAAGTCCATTTGTTATATAAGGGACGGCAGGCCTGTTTATTTTTATTTTTATTCATTTATTTATTTTTTGTTCTTTTTTAGTCTATTTTTGACAGAAAATTCTGTTAGCAAATAGTGGAGGCCCTGATCAGTCGCCGCGTTCTGTGTCTGATCTGGGCATGTACTGTTTGCCAAGATACTCCTTTAGGGGTTTCCCGCATGCAATGGGCTATACTCCAATCATAGGTTGTAGATGCTCATTAGAGCTGCCTAATTGAGATGGTCCTAATGGGTACGCATAACCTATGTAATGGAACAGAAATATGAAAAATAACGTACACCCCTGTAAACCCTAGTTTTCTAAAACTTAATGTGGGGTAATGTGAGTGAGTGTTTGAACTTTTAAGCCTCTCAACAACAGCTAAGGTCATATGGAGACAGGACCTCGGTTTAAAGACTCATCCGAAAGTCTGGAGAGGCCTGGGACCGATCCTGCGACCCTTGTTTTTAAGGCGAGTAGCATATTAACCACTACACCACGGAGGCTTCTAATATGGGGTTAAAAGGGTTGACCTTTACAATTCAAAAATATACATGATTTCTATATGTCTGTAAACAGAAATCGATTACCGGTACTTTTTTGAACCGCCTCATCGAGTGGATTAATGCAACGCTCGAATTTGAATAACTGTCGTAAATGTCAAAATGAGCCATTAAAACAAATTAATCTTATCAAAAAAAAAAAACAAAAAAAAACTATTTTTAAAATATTGTGTCACTGGGTCACTTTGCATATATAAACTTTAGATTGTCTTTTCATAAAGATACAGAATACTTCTGTTGGGAAAGTAAAATATAACCAGTGAACCAGACACATTTTTCAATATTCAATTTTTCAGGACCAATAATAGGAGAGAGTTTCGTTTTAATTTAAAAAGAGGTTTCAAAACACCAGACAGTTAATGAAGAAATAAACATTACGGAAAATATATTCCTAGCTATTATTTTAAATACTTTTGGGGTTTGGATCTAACTGTTTCACAAAATTAAATTTTAAGTCGCCATGGGAGAAAACACAGAATAGTTTCTTTTTTTCTGAATTGTTTGTTTGTTTGATTTGAGGTTTAACATCCCCGTCAACACTGTAAAGGTCATTTTGGAGACGTTGCTTCCAATTTTGTGGAACTTTTACCCGACCTTGAGATGAAATGACATCTTAAGCCCTGTCGCCCAATGAAACCAATAGGGTTTATTAGCAAGGACGGTCCGCCTCGCACCGCGGTTCCTGGACAGGCTTAGATCCTCTAAGCGGTTTACCAGTACTAGTGTGCGGGCCGGATTCAGCTCTGCGTGGAAGCATCATGCAGCCCATATATTTCTTCAAGCCCCTATGGACGGGGGCCGTTTTTCTGAATTGAAAACATGCATAATTATGCTGAAATGGTATTCCATATCCCTTGAACAAGTATTAACTATATATATTTTTTGTAACGAACCTCCCCAACCCAAACCCCCACTTTATATAGAGAAAACTGGTGTTTTACATATTGGGGTATACATAATTGTTCTTATTTCTGCTCCAAGTCAACTTGTGGGTACCCATTAGAACCGCTTCAATGAGGCAGTTCTTACGAGCACCCACAACATAAACAATAAAAATATCATTGATTTTCATCAGTTGGAGATGTGAAAAAAGCACTATGTCGAACTGGATTTAGGTCAAAAGATAGATTGTGTATGCTCGTTAGAACCGCCTCATTGAGGCGGATCTAACGAGTACCCACAGTCTATACTTCAGAGCAAGAATAAGGAAAATACCACATACCCTTGCAAGCCCCACATTTCTTTGTATAAAGTGGGCTTTACGAGGGTGTTCAATATATGGACTTGTTAATTTAAGTAAAATCATATTACTGAAACTGCTCTCGCTCATACTGCACTGTGTTCTGCTATGGCCATTAATTTTCCCGCCATTTATTTATACTCCTCTATCAGAGCGGGTCATTCACCTGTAACCTCTAACAGGTCCGCGTGACATGACCTCAGCAAAGGTCAACTTGAGCCGCGCGGAAAATTGTCTGACCTGTAGCCATAAGACAGCGATAGACAATACAGATGAGACGATTCAGGCAGAACAGTCTCGTCTGTATCTACGCGCGCTCTCTCTCAATTCAATATGGATTTAATGAAATGTCTTGGATTTGATTTTCATTATTCTTGATTCCAACATCACATATTTTATCAGGATAATGGCTGTCCGTGCGACAAAAGTGCATGCTTTTAAGCAAATTCGACATCTTCTCAAAACATAAATTGTGGCCTCCGATCAGAACCACCTCGGCGAGGTAGAGTCGCCTCGGCGAGACGGTACGAAAGAAAACCTGCAATCTATGTTTCAAACAGAAATAAGAAAAATAACGTATACCCCTGTAAATCCAAGTGAGGTTAAAAGGGCTCAAAATTATGCAGGCGTGCTTTCGTGGTGTGTTTATGATTTACAGTATAATTTTTTTTTCAAGTTAAACAGGGTCGGGCCACAAGTTCTGCCAACATTAGTTACGGCCCTCCCCTATGATTTACAGCCCTCCAACAGATAGCTAGGGCATACCGAGACTGGGTCAACCCTACTATAACCATCATAGACATATAAAAAGGTAGTTTTCGATGGTATTTATTACATAGACTGATTCCGGCCAGCGGTAGCTCAGTCGGATGCGCGTCTGACTGGTGATCAGGAGGGCTCGATACCTGCCGGGGTCGGCAACATTCCATCACGAAAACACGCCTATATAATTTTGACCCCCTTGAACCCCACTTTTATATAGTCAAACTGGGGTTTACAGGGGTTAACCTATTTTTCTTATTTCTGCTCTAAAATATAGATTGTGAGTACTCGTTCTAACGAGTACCCATAATCTATATTTTGAGCAGAAATAAGAAAAATATCACAATGTTTCATATTAAAATTTTCATTTTTTCGGCGATAAAGGTTACAATGTATTGGTATAGGCATGTTTTCGTAATGCTTCGTGGAGATTGATCAATAAATCTTTTCTACGGTCATTCTCTCCCTTCCGTTGATTCAAGAAGGGCAGTTGTCAGTTTCTGGCGAAAGAATGTGCACTGTACTGTTTAACCGCTTACGTACATGCCTGCCGAGGAAAATTGTGGATTGGTAAACTGACCGACTCAAAAATGGCGTTGAAATTTCTGTCTGAAAAACAGAAAACTGACAGAAACTGAAAACTGTTGCCAAGAAACCGGCAGCGGTGTCCCTATTAATTTCAGGAATATACGATGTCAGATATGTCTATTTCACCTTGGCAAGAGAGGTCGAATATGAAAATGCATCCAATTTAATGTTTACTTAATATTCAAGTGTACTGCATCTTCCCACAATTTCCGTGGCATGCAAAAGTAATTATTTTCTCTTAAATTGGACTCGGCGGTCGGGAATGTATAAATTGTAAAAATAAACTAGCGTTTAATGACCGATCGTGTCATATAAAATAGGCCGGAGTGATTAACAATTAATACAGATATTATCGCATTTGTTTAAGCAATTATCCGAAAATTAATGACACTTCTAAGTTCTCAGAAATTTTACTTGCATTACTTTATTGGTGAAATACAAAGAAGACAAATACCATTGTGTTTGTTTTGTTATATATCAGACCTTCTCTACTACCGGGCGGTTGTACCGGGCACCCACAATCTATGCTTGGAACAAAAAATAAGTAATTCCTAGAGCCATTAAAAATATGGTTTCATCACACGACTCACGATGTTCATAACAGCGCGTGACAGACATACACCAATAGTAAGTAGGCCCATCTTCAGCGGGGGTCACAATGGTAAAATAATTTTCTCTATACACATGGGGGTTTCGAGAGGTTTCATTCCATGGACTTGATACCACATCGGCGCATTATGAAAACATGCCTATTCAAATATATCGAACTTTTTACCACCCAAAATGAAAATTTTCTGATGAAAAAAATCGGATATTTTTCATATTTCTGCTTAAATCATAAATTGTGGGTACTCGTTAGAACCGTCCTGGCGAGGCGATTCTAACGAGTTCCCACAATCTATGTTTTTGATCAGAAATAAGAAAAATAATGTACATCCTTTTACTATATAAAATTGGCGTTTAAGGGAGTCAAAATTATATAGGTGTCTTTTCGTGATTGAGAGACTGGCTTTTTGTTTGTTTTGTTTGATTCGAGGTTTTACGTCCCCGTCAGCACTGCAAAGGTCGTTTTGGAGACGTTGCTTCCAGTTTTGTGGGACTTTTACCCGACATTGAGATGAAATGACATCTCAAGCCCTGCCGCCCAATGAAACCAATATGGTTTATAAGCATGGACGGTCCTGCCTGGGCAGGCTTAGATCCTCTAAACGGTTTACCAGTACTCGTGTGTGGGTCGGTTTCAGCTCTGCGTGGAAGCATCATACAGCCCATCTATTTCTTCAAGCCCCGATGGGCGGGGGATAAACTTGACTGGCTTTAAAATGAAAAAAAAGTTATTTTTGTATGCATTTCAACCAAAATACCGAATACACTTCAATGTACTGATTTTCTGATTAAGTGGAATTTACAATGGTGCTCAGTGGAATCTATGGATATTCCAGCAAGCATGATTCGGCGGGGGCATCAGGGCGTAAGGAATTGCATGTAACATTATGGAAAATCCCTAGTGAGAATTCTGATTTATTGTACAAAAATAAATATATCGTAAACTTGTTTTTGCTCTAAAATACAACCTGTTTGCCTTCAGGTTCTAACGAGCACCCATGACCTAAGTGTGACATAATTATAAGATACATTTTGCGAATGTCCATCAGAAAAACATTCGTTTAGATTCGCACAAATTTGGGAAATGTCTATTTATCATTCATTCTTAATCAGCTATAGTTATAGTTTCCATTTCTACATTTTAAAAAAATAAATATCGACAATTGTCTTTCTTGTTGTTTATTTTATTTTATTTTTTTTTTTTTTTCTTTTTTTCATTTTTATCCTTTTTTTCGTTTTTGTTTTACAACACTTCATGCCATTATTTTAGATAGTATGTGCTCATTTGCATGCGATTTTCCGGTTGTTCTCCTAAACAGTATTTATTTGCTTGAAAAGGGGTCATTATGAACAGAATGCATGATCAGCCCGACACTAGTTATATTAACCTGTATGACAGAGGAAGTCCCGGTACTGAGATCACGTTAATAAGTCCATATTACGAAAACACACCTATACAAATAGATAGTAAACACTACCGCCGAAAAAACGAAATTTTTAGGTGAAAAAATGTGATATTTTTCTTTTTTTTCTGCTCAAAATATAGATTATGGGTACTCGTTAGAACCGCCTAATCGAGGCGGTTCTAACGAGTACCCACAATCTATATTTTAGAGCAAAAATAAGAAAAATAAGGTTTACCCCTGCATATCCCAGTTTTACTGTATAAAAGTGGGGTTCAAGGGGGTCAAAATTATAAAGGCATGTTTTCGTGATCATGAAAAGAACATGCGGGAAACCCTTACTTTTTAAATATGAGAAAAAGTTTACAAGAGAATATACTATTTTGGTATTGTTCAGACATAGATTGCGGTCGCTACAACCACCTCATTGAGGCAGTTCTCACGAGCGATCACAATTATTTCTGAATGCTCAAACACTGAAATACAGCGTAATCAAACATAGGTATTATTTTCTTTCATTTTTAAATTATTTATGATTTGAGGTTTAACGTCCTCGTCAGCACTATTTAGGTCAATCTGGAGACGTTGCTTCAAATTTTGTGTGACTCGAACCGAGCTGCCCACTGAATATGCATTATGAATTTGAAGTATTTCTTGAACTTTCCCAAAATCTGTCACCATTACATGTATATGTCTGGCGTCCAAAAGCAGTGAAGATTCAGAACATGACGCCGCAGGGCGTGGCGCCTGATCAGTGTCTTCACTGCTCACTTGAAGTACATTGATCTTTGCAAAGCTTACAGTACATTGAAATTTCTTTATCAGGACCACATTCGGGATTGCTCAAAAGTGGTCTTAGCGACCACTTTTGAACAGTTCCAAAGGTGATCCAATACGGTGTAGAAAAACAGAAAGACAGAAATCATGAAACTTTTTAAATATGCTTTTAAAAGTAGAACTAGTCTGAATTATAGGTGGTCTTAATGTAAATGAAAAATATCAGACACCCCTTTAATTTGACAGCATTTAGGTGGATGATTTGGCTCATCGTTTTTAACGGTAAATCCCTTGTCAAATTCTCCATTCTGGAGATGTGAAAGATACATGTGTTTTACAGCTGAAAGCTTGTTTCCTTCTAATAGTATGTCAGTCTTCTGGAAACGAGTGTTTGGGGAATGCAAAGATTTTTCGCCGGTTTATTCAGTTTCAGACAATACACTTCCCCTTATTTTGCTTTAGATTTTGTTTGATTTGAGGTTTAACGTCCTTGTCAACACTGTGTAGGTCATTTTGGAGACGTTGCTTCCAATTTTGTGGGACTTCTTTCGGGTACTTATTAGAATCGCCTTATAGAAGCGAATCTTACAACCCAGAAGACAGGATTTATGATGACATAAGAAAACATATCCCTTATCCTCGTTACCGGCCCCTAATCCCCTTATTCGGAGCTTGGGGTAAAGATAATGCCATTTTTAACAGGAATAAGAAAATAATGCATGCTCCTGAACAACACACATTTCTCTATATCAAGAAAATTGAAATAATTTTGCCTATAATGACCAATTAACGTACAGCAAACTTGAATTTTAATTCGTAATCTTAGTATTATTTTCATGGTATCACATTACGATTATGAATATTTGAAACAATTTAAACATAGAGAATGTAATGAAATATTATAAAGTGGCGAAATGAGTATATAGATATACATAGCAACAAATAAAATTGGTAAAGGATAGCTTTTGTCAATTCTCCATAAATCCTATGTTGTGGGTATGCATTAGAACCGCCTCATGGAGGCGGTTCTAATGAATACCCACAACATACGTTTATAGACAGAAATAAGGAAAACTCTATCCATCAATTATCACAAAATACCCATCCTGTCTGTTACTATGCAGGTGTCATTATAAGTTTGAAATTCACGGAATAGAAGTTTGCTAAAGCATGCATTTAAACTTAAACTTACTCAGTTTAACTGTTATAATAAATTAAAATATTTTAAATTAAATCATTTTAACCTGCATTTGTAAAGTAGTAGTTCGAGCCGCCGGTAGAATAGTGATAAAGATGTTGAATGTCTGTCGACCTACCTTCCCGTCTCATGCCCATCTTTAAACACTTTTTAAGCCGACAGTATTGACACTGATTTCGATGGTGCTGATCAATCGGACAATTGCGGTTCCCTCGACATGTATATGTTAGATTCCGTCGAACAGAACGTTTAAAGAAGCTTTTACATCCCTCACATGTAAATTGTCCGTAATGTTTTCCCGAGCTTTTGTCCGAACACACCACACATTCTATATGTTGAGTTTTAGCGTCGGGAGTCGAACTGCCGTTCTGACTGGGAGTACCAGAGCTTCCGTTTGAGACCGGCGGTTGCGGCTGTGTTTGAGTTTGAGTCTGTGGTTGAGTTTGTTGAGCAGTAGGTGTCACGGGTGTTGGAACGATCGGGGCCGGTTGTGCCGGCGGAGGAGGCTGTGGCGGCGGCTGGACCGCGGTTGGCGTTGTCGCTCCTAAATCGACGTCCGGATCCCTCCATGAATTCACAATGGGGTTCGCGGATACCACTAATGCCATTTTCACCTTCCCGCACTTTGCTGAACGACTAGTAGTGCAGTATGCAACCGCCGATAAAGGTTAAGTGAAAGATTGTGTAATAGGTATGTAAAGTTCAGCGTTAGTATGTATTTTGCCTTATCACATGTCATCTGCTTTTAAACAAATTTACACAGAGTTATCCTAAACCGAAAGTAGTTTATTATTCCATAAACAATTATTGTTATGTTGTTTATATCATATGTTTTATATTTTATCCATACATCCTGTGATAGTTCTTAGTATACAGCTGCACCAAAACAGTAAAACACCTAGACACTTAAACTGCAACTGCTTAGAGCGCGGAGTAATCAGGTTTAATGCAGTTGGGGAGTGTTCGGTCACCCTGTGCACTCTATCTAGTTTGAACTATGACCCAGGCATTGAGAGAGTAAGGTCTCTATTGCGAATATTCCATATATGGTTGACAATGTCATTTAGGTTCAAAAAAGTGGATATATGAGTGACAATTGCAGTGACTTGGTCATAGCCCCAAACTAAACAGGGCACCACCAAAGCTTCTAAAAACACCACCCATTGGCCTGGTCCGACAATCATTAAACGCGTAGCGTCTGTCAGGCTAACACTATTGGCGCTTGGCGGAATAATATGTTCAACCTCTCGCGCTATTAGACATGCTCCGGTTGTAACTTGGGCCAATCAGCTGCGTAGAAGAAGGCGGAGTTTTGAAGCGCAGTATTAACGATAAAATATTTTGAACAGCGATTATTTAGTAGTAAAGTATGCAGTCAAAAATTACAGACTTTGACGAAGTATTGATAACAGACGAATATTACAGATGAGTTAAAGCGGGTTTAACTTTTTAACGCGTTTGATATACAGTAAAATTCCGCTATTAAGACCACCTAAAATTAAGACTAATTCTGCTTTAAAAAGCTTATTTAGAGCTGTGCAGGTATTCTTTCTTCGTGTTTTATGTACACAATGTCCTCTGGTCAGGGCCACATTTGGGACTGTTCAAAAGTGGTCTTAAAGACCACTTTTGAGCAGTCCCAAAGGTGGTCTTAATAAAGGAATTTTACTATACATTTGGAATGTGATAGCTGCCATAAACATTCTGAGACAGAAAATAAATTTTGTATATACATGAGTTGAGCGATTAGTACCGTTTTGCTAAAGAATATTAGTTGAATCATTATAACGTGATTGCACTGACTTTAATTATTTAAAAACCTTAAAAGGATACACGAAAGCAATCATACAAAAAAGTCATGTAATAAAAGAGAAGAATCTTGCTTCATTAATCTTAAACAAAAAATGGAAATAGTTTTGCAAAACGTTAAGAAGTCCGAGTTATTTTTGTTTCTGCGAGTGCAGTGGACTCGTTAGAACTACCCACTGAGGCCACCCTAACGAGCACCCACAACTATGTTTGGAGTAAAAATAAGACACATATAGCAAATTTTGATAAAAAGTAATAACCGTTTTGTTGACATGTGACATTAAAGTATATGCTATCGTGAAGTTCTGCCGCGACGACACGACCACTCTTGCCAAACCCAGTCATTACGCAAACACGCCTATACAAATACATTGTATGTTTTATAGCCGAAAAAATGACAATTTTCAGAAGAAAAATTATGATAATTTTCTTATTTGTGCTCAAAATATAGATTGTGGGTATTCGTTAGAACCGCCTCATCGAGGCGGTTCTAACGAGTACCCACAATCTATATTTTAGAGCAGAAATAAGAAAAATAAGGTTTACCCCTGTAAACCCCAGTTTTAGTATATAAAAGTGGGGTTCAATGGGGTCCAATTTATATAGGCGTGTTTTCGTGATGTATGCAGAGGCAACTGGAGTTAAACGAAATAAACGTTTGATTCATTATATTTTGCCTTAAAGATAGACTTTGGCTAATAGTTAGAATAGTCTTTTAGTAAATGATTAATGTTTGAAACAGTAATAAAATATAATATAATGATAGTAGGACCTATAATAACGCATTGTCACAAATGATCGTGTAATACTAATAACTTGATTTTGCTAAATATCAGATTTTACCAATTTCAGGTTTGATGGTGATAAAGGAAGATAACCAAGCACATATCAGAACAAAGACAAAGAAATGACGGAATGCAAGATAGAGAGAGAGAGAGAGAGAGAGAGAGAGAGAGAGAGAGAGAGAGAGAGAGGGAGAGAGAGAGAGAGACTCGGAGAGAGACTCGGAGAGAAAAACAAAATACACCATAATATAGTTTCAGCTGTTGAAAAACGTGGAGATTTTAGCGTTAGCAAAACAGAAAACAGACATCACGAAAACACACCTATATGGTTTAATCCCCTTGAAATAGTCTTTTATATTGTAAAATTGGGTTTACAGGGGTAAACCTTATTTTTCTTATTACTGCTCTAAAATATAGATTGTTGGTACTCGTTAGAACCGCCTCTATATTTTGAGCAGAAATAAGAAAAAAAATATTACAATTTTTCATCTTATTTTTTTTGGCGGTAAAGTTTACAATGTATTTGTATAGGCGTGTTTTCGTAATGAGGAATCAATGCAATTACCTTGCGCAAGCACCAACATAAAGCGAGATCGCCATAATACCAGCCGCTCTCCAAGCCCCACCCCCCCCCCCCCCCCAAAAAAAAAAAATTCAGTACTTACATGCAAAGACAAACACCACCCACCTTAAAACGGCCAGTTAAAATTTTACAAGTGGTGGTTGGGGCAGAGCTTTAATCCATCACGAAAACACGCCTATATAATTTTGATCCCCTTGAACCCCAGTTTTACAGGGTTAACCTTATTTTTCTTAATCCTGCTCTTAAATATAGATTTTGGGTACTCGTTAGAACCCGGATACCTACAATCTGTATTGTGTGCAGAAATAAAAAAAATATCACATTTTTATCTTAAATTTTCATTTTTTCGGCGATAAAGGTTACAATGTATTTGTATTAGCATGTTTTCGTAATGGATTTTTGTGGTCAACGTCCTCGCCCGTGGTTCTGCGCACGATTTGTTCAGACCTGTGTAATATTTTGTCTGATACCCTGTTACATGTACACGTATATTTTGTTGAGTATATCGTGCTTATTTCATTTTAATTACACATAATTTATGTCATAGGTTAATAAATTCAAACAAATATTGGTTTTAAAAAGTATTGGATAATCTTATTTTTCCTGTGCATTACGAGATACAAAATTTTCATCTCGTAACATAACATAACATAACATAACATAACATAACATAACATAACATAACATAACATAACATAACATAACATAACATAACATAACATAACATAACATAACATAACATTACATAACATAACATAACATAACATAACATAACATAACATAACATAACATAACATTACATAACATAACATAACATAACATAACATAACATAACATAACATAACATAACATAACATAACATAATATTCCTTTATTAAGACCGTAAACAAGTCCGTGAAATAAACATCCCCCTAAACGCCACAAAGAGAGAAGAGGGGTTTTACAGGGGGTATGCATTATTTTCCTTATAACGGCTCAAAATCATTACGAAAAGCGTCTATACAAACACATTGTAAACTTTACCGCCGAAAAAAAAAGGAAACAATAAAATTTTAAGATGAAAAAATTGTAACATTTTTCTTATTTCTGCTCAAATTATATTTTAGAGCAGAAATAAGAAAAAATAAGGTTAACACGTGTGGCGGACGTAAAAGTCTCCCCGTGCTTCATCATAGTGCGAGGGCGTATGCAGCCTGCAAACTACATTGCTGTGAATGAAGAGACTCAATAAAACCGAGTCTCCGATTTTCGTTCTTTTATGTGTTCTTTGTTTCCAAAGGCAACTTTTTAGCTTTTTATTTTACCCCTGTAAACCCCAGTTTTACAATATAAAAGTAGGGTTCAAAGGGGTAAAAATGTACAGGAGTGTGTTCGTGATGCATAGAGCGTGGGCAGTCATTAGAACATCTATGTTCTAATACCCACAATCTATGTTTGGACTAGCAATCGGGAAAAAAATCGAAGTGGCTATTGACAGTTAACTGGCAAAAGCGGTTTTACGTTAAAAGTACTATTGTCAGTTAACTGACAACAGCGGTTTTACTTTAAAAGTGCTGTTGCCAGTTGACTGGCAATCGCCTTTTTAACGTAAAACCGCTATTACCAATTAAATGGCAATAGCCACTTTAACGTAAAATCGCTATTGCCAGTTAAAATATCTTTCGACAATATCTTATTGCCATTTAGCATGAAATAAAATGGAGCGCCAAACATGAAATATACTAATGACCTAAATGATTTTGAACATAAAGTTTCTGACAAGTGGCATCTATCCATCTAATACAGTAATATACATGTATATGCTACCAAAAATGCAGCTTGCAGAGATCAACAGCCTGTTGTAGTTCTACATGTATGCGAATGGATAAAGGACTCTCTATATTTTATATTTCTACCGTTTGCAATATCCATAGACTTTTAGTCAAATGTAGCAGATCAAACACTCTTACAAAATACAGACTTTTTCTGAATGTTCTCTATTTTGTTATCAGACTTTAATCACTAAACTACCTTTTGACTGTCAGAATGGGTATTTTATTACCAGAGCTGGCAAAAATCTGGAAACACTCAAAAGAAGTTGCTAAAGCTAAGGACAATACAGATGGCTTTTAACTATACAGAGGAAAATAAAAGAAACAGGTTTGAGTGAGTGAGTGAGTGAGTGTGTGAGCACGCGAGCAAGTAAGTGAGTAGGTAAGTAAGCAAGTAATCTTGCAGGCACACAACACTGACTCAACTTTGATTCAACGTTGAAACAATGTTTTAAACGTTGTTTCAACTTTGATTCAATAGCAGGTAGGTCAGTAATTAAGAATGTTTATAAGTAACTAAGAGGTTTTAGTAATGAGGAAAAATCACAAATAAATAAAAGAAAAAAAAAAGAAAGAAAAATAAATATTTTTTCCCATTTTGTACAGAATGGGATGTCCCATCCCACATTCATAAGGGGTGCATTTAAGAGTTAAGGGGTACCAGGCTGATAAGAATTTAATCACTGATAAAAATTGGTTGAACTTTAAGCAAACAGTGAAGGCCCTGCTCAGGCGTCTTGTTCTGCAGCATCATATATGGGTCTGCACTGTTTGCAATGAGTGATAAGTTGTTTCCTTATTCCTCTTTCCTTATTCCTCTTTCCTTATTCCTTTGCTCTTATTCCAGATTTATTTTTTCAACCTGTATTTTTATAAAGGGTCATATCAGGAAAGGTCTGTTTTTGGCCCCATCAAAATATGTCGACTTTACGCTTCGGCTCCGACTTTACGTAAATAGGCCCACAAAAAGACTTGGTAAAATTTCAACTAGCATAGAATCGACTATTCAGTTATCATACACAATATCAAACCAAAAATCGCCCGCCTATCGTGGCTTGGAGAAATATATTGAGCTGAATGGTACTTCCACGTAGAGCCGAAACTGACGACACATGAGTAAGCCGCTGTGGGTTCAAGCCTGGCTGGGGTCACGTGTGAGACGCTAAGTTCTACGTGGTTTATCTCCGGGCACTCCGGTTTTTGCCAACCTCTGATTATCGCTATGCTCAACTGAATAAGTGAAATTATCTTGGAAGGGCCGTAAAACCACAACCATAACGATAACACAGCCGTGACACAAAGTGCATTTTTTTCACATCACCAAAATGGCTACTTTTCTGATGAAAATCCATGATATTTTTCTTATTTATGCTCCAAGCTTAGGTTGCGGGTGCTCGTTAGAACCGCCTCACTGAGACGGTTCTAACGAGTACCCACAAACTATGTCTTGGGGCAGAAATAAGGAAAATCATGTATACACCCGTAAACCCCAGTTTTCTCTATATAAAGTGGGGTTTAGCGGGGGGACGTTCATTTCACAGACTTGTTCACCTGATGAAAACAAAAAAAAATCTGGAAAACTAATTATACTCTGCTTTTTCTAGAATTTTATCTCCTTCCTACAGCCAGTGTACCTTTTTCTAGAATTTAATCAGATAGTCTGACTTTTTTCTGATTTATAGTCTTTTGCTAGGATCTGTTTGTTTTAATTGTTGGAGCTTGAAAGATCAAAGCCACTCAAATTGAGGAAACTTTGGTCACATTTTGGTAGGAGTGGGGGTTCATTCTGATATAATTTCAGAGGTCAGTATTTGTTACTCGCTAAAAACAAACGTTTATTCGATGCAATGAAATATTCGTTACCAAAATATAGTGGAAAATTTTAACACCACAAAAATAAAAGCTTCAGATAAGAATTACGATATTTTTCATATTTCTGTCCCAGACATTTTTTGATTTTTATTTGCCTTCACTGCAGCTGGTGTTGTGCCGTGTGGCGGCCGTAAAACGTCTTCCCGTACATCAACCATAGTGCATTTTATATTTTACTTTTGGTCCTTTGAGATCAGCGTGAATATTCTGAGAAACCAAGGAAAAAAATATAGGTTTAGACTCATATTCTAGACAGGTTTTTATTTATTTGGACCCCATTTTGATTTATATCAGTCTTTGAATCGACTGTCTATTCGAAATTCGCAAAATTGCAGTATGTTTCCTCTGGCTTTCTTTGCCGGATCATTACAGGGTCACTGATGAGGCTTTATTAGCCGAAACTACGTAGTATGACCCATCTTCTTTCTTATGAATGTTTTCATTGCTCTTAAAGGACCTAATTTTTGATTTTTATTTGCCTTCACTGCAGCTGGTGTTGTGCCGTGTGGCAGTCGTAAAACGTCTCCCCGTACATCAACCATAGTGCATTTTATATTTTACTTTTGGTCCTTTGAGATCAGCGTGAATATTCTGAGAAACCATGGAAATAAAATATAGGTTTAGACTCATATTCTAGACAGGTTTTTATTTATTTGGACCCAATTTTGATTTATATCAGTCTTTGAATCGACTGTCTATTCGAAATTCGCAAAATTGCAGTATGTTTCCTCTGGCTTTCTTTGCCGGATCATTACAGGGTCACTGATGAGGCTTTATTAGCCGAAACTACGTAGTATGAGCCATCTTCTTTCTTATTAATGTTTTCATTGCTCTTATAGGACCTAATTTTTGATTTTTATAGATTCTAGGAACTAGCGAGTACCCACGATCTATGTTTTTGAGCAGAAATAAGAAAAATAATGTATCCCTTTGCTACCGCTATTGATGTTTCCATTAGGATATTGTGTTTCTTTCCATTTGGTGTCTCTGATGGGAGCTGAGGGTTAATTGTATCAATTCCTGATCATTGCGTATGGCTGTAAGAACAGTTATGTTCTGGTGAAACTGATAAAAGATAATTTCCTACTTCTTTTTAAAGCATATAATGCGGGGACTGGAACTGCCTCGTCGTTCTTTTTTTTTTCTTCTTCTTCTTCTTTCTTTGCAATTTTATATAGCTCTTCACGCCAAAAATAACTCAGTAAGTCTCATATAATTTTCTTTCTTTTTTTTCTTTCACTTCCGAAGGCTTAAATATGCAAATGAATTATTGTGATATCCTCATTTATGCTGAAAACAGAGATTGAGCACTCGTAAGACCGCCTTATCGGGGAGATGCTAACGAGGAAAAACCGTCTATGTTTTAGAGAAGGAATAGGAAGTAGTTTATATCCCTCTGAGAAAGTAATAATTCGGTAAGCCAACTGGCAATGCGATTTTAACGTACATTCGCTGTTCAATAGCGATTTTAACCCTTCTCTTGCTGAATATTCAGTTTAGCCACACCCATTTCTGACTTTGAACCAATCAGATTACTTGAAGTAATTAATTCTTACAAAGCCATAAACTCAATAGCAAACAGTGTAGATCCTGATCAGATGGCTTCTTCAGAAGCCATCTGATCTTGATCCACACTGTTTCCAAAGATAGGGGTTGTCGCGAACAGCATGATAAGAGTTAACGTAAAACCGCTATTGAGTTAACTGACAATAGCCATTTTAACGTAAGACCGCTATTATTGGCAATAGCAAATTTAACGTAAAACCTCTATTGCCAGTTTACTGGCTATTTTGCCAGTTAACTGGCAATGCCCTTTAAAAAATCAAAATAATTAGTCCAAAAATGTAAGTTCTAGAAACATTTTATGACGTAATGTTGATACAGCATACATGTTATGCTATAGGCAATCGACGGCTTTTGCTACAGAGATCATTGCGCGGCACCACCTCATAATCTTATAAAAGAGAATCCGTTAATGATGAAATTGAATGGGAATTCCATAGAGAAGATTCCCTCTATCTTGCATGAACTTTTTCACGTCAGAAGAGCATATAAATAACACCTTATGGTCATGTGACCAAGTGTGTGAAGCCTGACAATTGGTGCTAAATTAACCATCTGATCAGGAGCTACAGTGTTTGCTATATAGCTTGTGAATTGAATGAATTTGTTATATTAACACATTCAGTACCGGAAACCCCTAAAGGGATACCTTGGCAAACAGCGCAGAACGCGGCGTCTGATCAGGTCCTCCACTGTTTGCAAAATAAGTTAAGCCATTTTTCAAATCAATTTTGAAGAAAACACAACCTGACACCCCTAAATTTTGAAATGAACTCCTGCTATATATAAGGAGGAAGATTCCATTTGGTACAAAATGGGTAAA